>JNEU01001078.1:0-53191 GCA_000697475.1 Lichtheimia corymbifera B2541
TGTAAGCGTAACGCTATATGAAGAGTGGCGTTTGTTCATTGGGAAATATCATGCAAATGGGCTGTGTTGCACAAAGAAGTCCGTCTGCATCTTCGGCTCTATCGGGGTCTACCTACTTGACAATGAACAAAGACCACTTGTCATATAGTATCAAGCCTATAGCATATGTAAAAACATACAAGATGTCTGTATCTCTAAACTTTACAATGAAATGTGGGGTCATCAATCGAACAAAGTTGCTCGTCGGGCAGAAGCGCACCTTGGGTGCAAGTTTCACGATCAGGCTCGTCGATCCTAGATTTCGCAATGTCACCACCAGCCAAAGTGGATCGTGGGTCGACCTCTTGAATTTTTTTTTCAAGTTTGGCTGGTGGTGACATTGGGTGAATCTGAGAATGGCCACGACGATCGTGAAACTTGCACCCAAGGTGCGCTTCACCCCGACGAGCAACTTTGTTCGATTGTAGACCCCATGTTTCATTGTAGAATTTTTAGTTATGGCCATCTTTGCGTTTTACATATGCTGTAAGCGTGACGCTATATGAAAGGTGGTGTTTGTTCATTGTCAAGTAGGTGGACCCCAATAGAGCCAAAGATGCAGAGAGGCGTGTTTGTGTGCCTGAGCTAAAAAGTCAGCACCTCAGGGACAAAGCATGGCAGGTACGCAAATGACATTTCCAATGCATACATTGGCAGCTAACATGTACTTTTTCTCATTCCGAGCTTTTGGCCAATCCACATGATTGGAATGATGCACCTGCTCCAGGCATTCATCTCCCTCATTCAACTTTCTTGATCCGAGCTGATTTGACCGAGTTACGCTCAAACAAAGAGCATAGCAGCCCATACATGCAGCATACAGTATCTATCTCAACCGATGTCTCTTTATTTGAGCGTAACTCAGCGAAATCAACTCGGATCACGATAATTGAATGACGTAAATGCTTGACTGGAACAGGCGCATCATTCCCATCAAGTGGTTTGGGCAAAAGCTGGAATGAGAAAGAAGTGCATGTTAGCTGCCAATGTATGACCGTTATTGAATCGTCTATTAATTATCATGCATTCGCTATTTCTGTTCACCGCGAACAGATGTGCTACATTAAAGACGTCCCTCTGCATCTTTGGCTCTATTAGGTTCAAGCTACTTGGTAATGAACAAACACCACTCTCCGTATAGCATCACGCTTACAGCATATGTAAAACACAAAGATGCCCATAACTAAGAGTTCTACAATGAAACGTAGGGTCTTCAATCGAACAAAGTTGCTCGTCGTTGGCGAGCGCACCTTGTGTGCAAGTTTCACGATCGTCATGGCCATTCTCAGATTCATCCAATGTCACCACCGGCCTCCTCGAAAAAAAATTCAAGAGGTCGACAGCCGGATCCACTTTGGCTGGTGGTGACATTGCGAAACCTGGGATTGGCAACCATGATCGTGAAACTTCTACGCAAGATACTTTTGGCCACGACGAGCAACTTTGTTCTATGAAAGAGCCCACATTTGATTGTAAAGTTTTGAGATATGGCTGTATTTATGATTTACTTTTGTATGCTGTATGTGTCTTGTTCATTGTTAAATAGTAGCTTGACCCTGATAGCACAAAAGATGCAGAGGGACTTATTGGTGGAGAGTGCATGATTGACAATCCCTAAATAGTAAGGTCCGCCTATGATGGCATGGTTAACAAGCCAAAAAGTGATCAGTGCATCCAAGACTATGAGCGGTAATGGTATTGTTTGTCTGTAGGGTTCATTCTCATATAAGGATATACATACAAGGTGGATCATGCTGATAGTGCAGTTGTCATAGGTAAGCATTATGATGTATGTACTTGTGCCACAGAGCTCATCCTTCTTATGTAACCGTAATGATTTAAGCTTACAATGGATCAAGCTTCCGTAACAAGCAGTGTTGATGTTGGGTACCATTACTATGGATTTATTAACATTGAAAATACAGGCGTCTATTTAAACATGTATATAATTAGTTATTGGCACTACCCATCGTCTAATCAGCATATGAACAATGAAGCTTTAATGAATGTAATATGACAGAAGGAACAAGAGGGTCTCGATACAATGATGTGGGTATAATCAAATCTCCCCTTCCGGCCTTCAAATTTCTATCCTTCCTTTCCTTCCAGATGCCAACCAGTGGATCACAGAGAATCAGCGGGTATTGTTGTGTCATTGTATTCTTGGTTGCTGGCGTCATAAACATCTCCAACCATGATTGTAAAAGTAGCTGTTGCATGCATTGACTTGAATGTTGCAATATCATCCGTGGTGGCAAACCCTCTCTTGTCAAAGATATAAGCCCTCGTATCCATGCCATCCAATTCATCCAACCCATCATCATCCTCATCCATATCCACGTGTTCGTTGATGCTGATGACGCGCCAAGTAGCCAAAGCAATATACCAGGATTCCACATTGCTGCACTTGATTGCATCCATCCATTCATCCATAACCGTTGCAAGTCCAATAACAAAGAGCCTCTGTGATTGCTGCTGATATGCTTCCTTTTCCATCCCGGTGTTGGTCTATCTCTTTCTTGTCATTTTCATTGCAGCCCAAGGTGAAGAGTGCTTGTATTGCGGGGTACTTGATAGCTAATATGGGACCATCCATTAGAAGTCGTATGCATCATAGCAAGTTGCCACACGTAAATAAAGCTGCTGTTATACAATGGCTATCAGCTGTCCACGTGAGGAGGCCGCAAGTAACTTGAGACAATGGTGACCTTGCTAATGGCAGTTGCTGTTACGGGATGGTTGTGGCAGAGGAGCGTGTTGTAGTAGAGTGACAAGATTGTGAACGCTTCTTGAGACAACAAAGTCATTGCTAATAATAACTACTGGAATGAATGCTGTTTCGTTTTGATTGTGGCAGAGGAGTGTGCAAGACAGTGTGTGCTTTCAAGAAAGGCGTGTGTTGAAGTGGAGTGCACACGTCATGCAGTTGCCGTTTAGTCAAAGACAATCGGATCAAGACAGTTGCAGCATTGACATGATGGGTTGAAGCAAGACAATCGTTCGCAGGCTGTAGTTGTACTTGATGGGGCAATGGTTGAACTGAGAATAGGGAAGCAGCTGGAAGTGGAAGAGGTGGAAATTAAGGAGATCAGGCACCGTCAGACAATCCATGAACATTATATATTAATCCAGGATCTTGGAATTGCTCATTTCAACCTCAAACTTGGTGAGAAGATGCTCTAGGACATGCTGAACAACTTTGTTTTAATAAAGAACCCACACTTCATTTGAAAATTTCGAGTGGGAGGGCATAATGTGGGGTTTACTATGGATGGTCGGAAATCGGGTACGCGCCGGATTTATGATTTATCGAAATAGTATGTATTATCTTGAGATTGCCCACTTTGAACTTGAAACTTGGTCAGCAGGTTATCTGAGTCATGCTGATCAACTCCATTCATTTAAAAACCGTATGCTTCATTATGATGTTCCAATCAACCCGACGGTCCAAATTTAGGGGAGATGATGGACAGGCGGAACGCAAGTAGGGTGTATAGTGGACACCCCCGCGGTTGTCCACCTCCATCGTGAAACTTGGTCAGGACGGTGGGCTTCGACATGCTGATCAACTCCATTCAAATAAAAGCCGCAGGCTTCATTGTGAGAAATAAAATGGGAGCGCCGGACGATGAACGGATGGGAATATATATAGGGCGGTCGGCCCATTACCGTGAGATTGCGCACCTCGCACGTGAAACTTTCACACAATATGCTCTCGAATACGCTGATCAATTTAGTTCTCATAAAGCCTTTGTACTTACTTATGAAAACTTTGAGAACCACGTATCTTTATGTTTTACCTATATTGTAATAAGCGTGATGGCGCTGTTGCTGTGAATTGATTGTGCGAAGAATATCCTAGCAAGATGCTCTCGGCGTGAAATAGCACATGGTGTTTACACACGCGTCGTTTGACAGGTTGCTGCATAAATGGGATGATAGCTAATTTAGAAAGGTACATAAACAACATCCAGCAAGGTATGACAAGTCATGGTCCCATATCACATAGGGGCATGGGGATTAGGCTGCATTGACCAATTGCATAAACTCAACCAATTCCATGCTTACAGGTCTGAGAACAAGCTATCAATTGGGCAGTCGTCCTGAAACTCATTTTTCTCTTAAGGGCACCTATATTTATTGTATCAGAAAAGGAATATATTTCAGGCACTATCTAAGCTATTATTCACAAACAACACGAGAGGAGGGATAAGCACTTGTGCTCGACATAGCTTCACGAACCGAAGCTATCATTTAATATGTATCCTACACTGGCATCCATATCGCCAGGATGCTGCAATATGTATGCACTGATGCGTGATAATACTTGTGTTACTAATGTATGGCTCTCGTTCAGCGCCACAATGCGTGGATAATAAACGTGAATAGCAATAAGTATCGTTCCATAAAAAGGTTCCTTTTGACCTACGAGCACTGAGATCGACTGGAGCAGAAAAGGATAGGAAAACATCAGCAGAGATCAGACACAAAGGTACAAACACGAAAAATGGCCATAAAGGAAACAGATTGTGGTCGATTGTTTTCCTTTCGGGATGTTTAGGAGATGGCAATGCAATGGAGATTATCGGAGACCATAATCCATCAATGCAAGAGCAGCAAAGTGGTGCATGATCACCAAAAATGACGCATAATCGGATAGACGCAGCCTATAATATAGTCTATAATAAGAAAGGGCTGTCGCGATGGAAAAACAAACAAGCGATTTAGTGTCTTTGAAATGCATACTAAACAAGCAGTGAAGGGAAAATCTTTTAGTAACGATGTCATTTGAATAATAGAAACATGGAGAGCTACGATAGATGGAGATGATACAAGGGAGCAAATAGTCATCATTGCATCGTTGATATGGTAGTAACTAACATAAGACTGTTTATCTATCGGAATGCGCATGATTCAAGGCGACACACTTCAGCACCACCGTCATAGTCATTCCCGCGCCTTTTCTTCCTCCTCCTTTTACTTTCTCATACACTCATGACAGCAGACACATTCACCGGCTACGCTGCATTGGAACCTTTGAACGTTGCAGCCAACAAGACCAAGCTCGAAAAGTTCTCTTTCAACGCACGACCTCTTGATGCTGACGAAGTGGAAGTACTCGTTTCTGCTTGTGGCATGTAGGTTTCCCATTTGACTTTGTTGTTCCAATGTACGCTTTGCTCATTGACTTTATGGATAGCTGTGGCACTGATATTCACCAGTTGACCGATGTAAGGGGATTTGTCGACTTGATATAAAACCAAGCATTAACATTGAATATAGGGCTGGGGACGTGCTACTTTTCCTCTTGTTCCAGGTCATGAGTTTATTGGCCCAGTAACCGCTGTTGGTGATGCAGTGACCGAGCTCAGGGTGGGCGATCGTGTAGGTGTCAGCCCAGTCTCCAGATCTTGTGGTACCTGCGTCGAATGTACATCCTCCCATGGTCAACTTTGTCCCACAAGAGTTCCAACCTACTGTGGTGTCTACAAGGGCTCTCCTACTTATGGCGTAAGTTGAGTTGTCAGTGCAAGGCATCGACCATCGATTGACATGAGAATGATTTAGGGTTATGCTAACAAGGTGCGTTTGCAAGCATCGTGGGCTGTCAAGATTCCTGAAAATATCCCAGATGAGGAAGGTGCCCCTTTGTAAGTTGGGATGATGATGATGATGGTGGTGGTGGTGGGTGATCAACTCATTATGAGACCGCTTTTTAGATTGTGTGCTGGTATCACTACATTTGCTCCATTCAAGCATGAAAACATCAACGAGAACTCATCCGTGGGAGTTGTTGGTATTGGAGGATTGGGCCATCTTGCTGTAAGTGATTTGCATATACATATTATGGGACAAACAGTGATCTCATATTGCATTTTGAATGACAGCTTCAATGGGCACGTGCGAAGAATTGTAAGCGTGTGATCGCCGTATCAAGTTCGAAGGCCAAGGCTGCTGAAGCAACTGAGCTAGGAGCTACCGATTTTATTGCTCTCCAAGATGGTATTCCCAGCGAGTACCTGAAATCTGTGGACTATTTGTTAGTATGTGGATCTGGCAAATCCACGGATTGGAATCAATTGATCACGCTTATCAAGAACCATGGCAAATTGATTCTTATAGACGTACCGGAGCAGCCACTTTCCATATCACCCACGCTTTTGGTTTACAGCCACATTAGCATTGTTGGTACCTTTGTTGGCAGTAATGATGATCTCAAGGAGATGCTTGCATTGGCCAGTGAGAAAGGAGTTCGACCATGGATTCAAAGAGTGGGCAATTCATTGGATGAAGTCAATCGAGGTATCCAGACCGTATTGGATGGCAAGGCTCGTTACCGTGTGGTGATTTGTGGTCAAGGAAGAGAATCAAATTAGACACATACAGTCTCCCTTTATTGGTGTAGTCAATCTTTTTTGTAATGATAAACAAACAATAGCGTCAAACAAAGCATGAATGTTTTTCCATGGTATCCAATCAACGTAATCATTTGGTGAGCAGCCATGACTCACGCTGGGAAACCGTTGGATTGACGGGCAGTTAATATCCCGTGTCTTGCTTAAATCTCGCATCTCCCCTTTCTTTCCACCAAACCACCTATTTCATTATGGTTGCAGCAGATAAACTCGACTGGAACAATCTTGGCTTTGAGTATCGTGAGACAAACGGCTATATCAAGTACACTTGGACCCCAGAGAAAGGTTGGGATCAGGGATCTTGGGAAACCGATTCTCTCATGAAGGTGCATGTGTGTGCCTCGGGATTGCATTATGGTCAGCAAGTAAGTAGTCTAGTATCATGGATTTATTGGTATAAGATATTGACAACACTTATATAGTGCTTCGAAGGTCTCAAGGCTTTCAAGACCAAAGATGGACGTGTTCGCGTTTTCCGACCCCAAGCCAATGCATCACGTATGAGACGCAGTGCCTCTGCAGCATTCATGCCTGAGGTGCCTGAAGAACTTTTCATGGAGGCTATTCACAAGGTCGTAAGCAAGAATGTCGATTATGTTCCACCCGCTGAAACCGGTGGCTCGCTCTATCTTCGTCCTTTGATCTTTGGCAGTGGTGCAATGATTGGTATGGGCATGGCTCCTGAATACACCTTCCTTGTCTTTGGTACACCTGTTGGCAGCTATTACAAGAGCGGTGTCAAGGCTGTTGATGCTTATGTGGTCGATGATTACGATCGAAGTAAGTTTTATATACAATCTCTTGACATTTTGACTCATGGATGTCATAGCCGCACCTTTGGGTATGGGCTCGTACAAGCTTGGTGGCAACTACGCTCCTACTTTTGGTCCCATGAAGAAGGCTGCCGAGAAGGGTTTCGCTATCACTCTTCACTTGGATGCCAAGACTCACACCTACATTGACGAATTCTCCACATCTAACTTTGCAGCTCTCACTGCACCTGGTATGCGTGTGATGGATGATGGATTGGTTTTATCATATAAATTGACACCATATATATTTGATGATAGACGAGAATGGCGTTCGTACCTTTGTCACTCCCAATTCTAGCAGCATCCTCCGATCAGTCACCCGCATGAGTTTGGAAGATATCGTTACCAAGCTTGGCTGGAAGGTTGATGAGCGTCCTATCAAGTTCAGCGAGCTCGAAGAGGGTAAATTCGAAGAAGTGGCCGCTGTTGGTACTGCTGGTAAGTGAAATATCTCGTATGATTCTACCAAGCAATATACTCATACCAAGACCTCAACAACAGTGATCATCACCCCTGTGAAGAGCATTACTCGTGGCGATCAAGTCATTAAGGTCGGCAAAGATGAAAACATTGGCAAGGGTTTCAAGACTTTGTACGATTATTACCGTGGTTTGCAAAAGGGCGAGATTGAAGACTCGTTTGGCTGGCTCTGGCCACAAGAAGGGTTGTGAGCTAGCCTCTCTCTTTGCTAGAATATAACCCCCCTTTGTTTCCTATCACCATGTATCGTTCTGTTTTTCTTTGTTTTCCTTTATTGCTAGAATGAAGCTTAAATCTGAGTTTGTTATAAAGATAATGAAATGCTTGATTATGATTATCGACCTGCATGAAACAAAGTACATCATGTCAGCTGCAAAATATGTTCATTCGTCAGTAAGCACACTTACCAAGCCATCCACCATCCACCACTGACAATTCGCCATGTACATAATCACTCGCACGACTAGCAAGATAAACCACAGGTCCCTTAAAGTCATCAGGTGCACCCCATCGTCCGGCAGGAATACGCGAAAGGATCTCCTTGCCTCTTACAGGATCATTTTGTAATGCTTCATTCAGGTCTGTTTTAACGTATCCAGGTGCAATTGCATTGACGTTGACACCGTGTTTGGCCCATTCATTGGCCATTGCTTTGGTGAGTGTTGAAAGAGCTCCTTTGGCTGCAGCATACGCTGGTACCCGAATACCACCCTATGATCATTGCTATGAATGATCCATTTCAATGGCAGGGATTACAAATGGTGTATGTACCTGAAAACTCATCAAGCTTGCAGTGGAAATGATTTTTCCCGAACCTCTGGGAATCATATGTCGGGCAGCAGCTTGACTCATAATCCACACCGACTTGAAATTAGCTTGGATTACTTGATCGAATTCGTCTTCCGGGAAATCAACAGCGCTATTATCATCATCATCTTTCCATGAATAATCTCATTCATACAACAATCGGATAATACAACATACTCATGACGTTTTTGAATGCCTGCATTGTTAACAAGAATATCGAGCGTGGGAAATACTTGCAAGATACGATCAATCACTGTACGCACGGAAGCTTGGTCACTGACATCCAAATGTACAATCTCGGCACGACGTCCCAAAGCACGAATCTCATCACGCACCGTGGTGTCTTCCAAGTTGCGTTGTAACAAGCAAACGTCTATTTGTTGTTCGGTTAAGACGCGTGTGTTGCATGAATATCACGACAGTGGAACGTACCTGCACCGGCTTCAGCAAGGCCCAAAGCCATGCTACGTCCAATACCACGAGTGCAACCAGAAATAGCAGCGTACTTGCCAGAGAGTGAGAAGAGGGATAGGGTGTCAGACATGATAAAGAGCAGTGAGAAAGATGCAAGTCGATGGATGGGGAATTATATAAGAGAAAAAGGTCCGTGATATCCGAATATAGTATAGTGGTTAGTTGTCATGGTTCCTACAAACTATACATTATTCATGATTACACTCAGCGCTTCCACTGCCATTTTTATGGCAAGGAATGGGAGGAATTGCTCTTGGGTATTATTTATTCGCCATATATGTCGTGCACTTTGGAGGAGGCTGGAGGGATGTATTCTTGCATAATTTTCAATTCCATTCGGATAAGGTCAAGCGTAAAGGAGAGTTTTCAACAGCGTGTGTACAATCTCGGGAAAAATGAGGAGGATATTGCTCTTTGCTGCATAAGAATCAATTCTGGTGATACCATGGTTACATGTAAGAAAGGATGTTGAGTTTCAAGTCTTGGTGCCTGTTGTCATTCACGCGCTTTTCTTTCCGCACCCTCATTATACAGATCATGCCACCTCATTCCTCCAACACTCGTACATCCACATTCTCAAGAAATACAACAGCTGCTACTTCCTCAAGTAAACGACGGCAGCGGGAATCTTCTTCGGCGTCAACCAAACCAGTACCGAAACGACCAGCATGGGACATTCGGGTAGGCAGCTTGATCCTGCTGACTTCTTTATTGGACAACATGCTGACAAGACTATTGCAGGGACGAATGCGGGATATGGAAGACCAGTTGCAGGACAATGAGGATACAAGTAAGATAGGGCATGGTTATATGGGTCTATAGCTGGTATCTAATGGGCTTTTGTCTGGGGTTTGAATAGTCCACAACTTGGAAAAATATCGTGATAGCTTGAGAGGCGTGAATACCAAGGAGATGATTCTACAGATTTCCAAGACAAAAGCTGATCTTAAGGTAACGCAGCAGGATAAGAATGGGAAAAGGCAATATATCTAAGCATGGGGATATTTGCTAGGCCATTGAGAAGAAGAACAGGCTAGAGATTGAAGGCCTCAAGGACAAGCAGCTGATCCATGAGCAAGAGCTCGAAGACAAGAAGTTGATCTACAAGGTGCAGATCCCGTTATTGGAAGAGGAGATCAAGCAAGCAAAACAGGAGCTTTTGGAGCTTGAGCAACAATCGGATCAAGAAACAATTGATCATGCACAGCTTCAGGTAATGGATTGTGGCGTATGCAAAAGTGACTTGAATTAACGCAGCTTAATATAGGCAAAAGCTGTCGAATGTACCAAGGCATTCAAAGAATTGAAGATGCAAATTAAGGAGCTCATGTCAAAAACAGAAGTAAGTTGTGGTGGAATGCTTGATTGATGATTCCATTGAGCTGATTGTTATCTAGCATGGAGAAGAGCTTCTTGCTGAGCGTGAGCAATTGATCGATCAAGAAACCAAAGAGCTGGAAAAGGAAACTGAAAAGCTGGACAAGTTACGTCAAAAACTCAAGGAGGAAGAGCGTTTACGCCATCATCTGGAAGCTACTGTGGATGAACTCAAGGCCAAGGCAAGAGACGTTCGACCTTGGAAGGGAGATGCTGCTTCTGATTAAGTACTCTCATTTTATTCCCATATCAGATGGCATTCCTTTAATGCTGATGCCGGTTGCGAGCCTGAATACCACCATCACTCTCCTCGATAAGATACCATCGACATGACTGCCAAGAGAAACGGCGGATCAATCCATCATTTTTTCCCGATACGACGGCGGAATAGCGCGGATCATCGTTATCAGCAAAAAGCCAACAATTTATCAGGACACTTGAACAAGCTACCACTGACATGGTCAACATACACCCCATCACAATTACAGTAGCATCAGCTAGAATCACAGATTGCCAATGAAATATCTCTTGAATCGATCAACGGATGGTTTATTTGACACTTGGAAGCTTGGGGGAATTCGGGAAAACATTTTCGTCATCATTTTACTTGTTTTGGGTATTTACATCGGGGATCGATCGGTCTGAGGCGATTATATAAGAAGCGGGCCCATTTGCTTATACACTCATTTCTCATCCAGATGATATTTTCTTGATTGTATGACAACTACCATTACAAAGAGCGAGCTGGAAGAAGAGAAGAAGAGGACACCAGACAATGAGCCATTCTCGATATATTCATCGTCACAAAAGGTTGCTATTGCCGCCCTTGTCTCCATGGCAGGTTTGCTTTCACCGTTGACCGGCAATATCTATTTTCCTGCGCTCAATTCCGTTGAAGAGGTGAGCAGCAACAAAGGATGAATCAAGCGGATATTAACTTATGGCATGTGCTTTAGGAACTACATACGACAACTGAGCTTGTGAATTTGACAATCACCCTGTACATGGTATTCCAAGGAGTTTCGCCCGCCATCTGGGGAGCATTTGCAGACGCCTGGGGTCGTCGGCCAATCTATTTGACAACACTCGCAGTTTATATTGGTACAACAATTGGATGTGCACTTGCTCCAAATTATCCAGCTTTACTTGTTCTTCGCATGTTGCAAGCTTTTGGATCAAGCTCGGTCATTGCTATTGGTAAGGTTCTTTTTATCTTTTAGATCCTGAAGATCATAGAAATGCTCAATTGTTCATAATAGGTGCTGGTGTTATTAGCGATATTGCACTTCCTTCGGAGTAGGTGTCTGTGGAATGAATGAGGATCATGCTGCACATTATCTAATACAGCAGGTGCATCATTATAGACGAGGTCGGCTTTCCAGCTTAGTTGCTTCAGGACAAATCTTGGGTCCTTGTATCGGTCCAATTATTGGAGGCGTTCTTTCAGAAGCAGTGTCTTGGAGGTAAGTAAAGATTGATGTTTACTGGTGATTAATATACTCATATTGATGGGCTATTTTTCCAATAGGTGGACCTTTTGGTTTCTTGTCATTTATGGCGGTATCGTCTACTTGTGCTTGCTATTTCTGTTACCGGAGACATTACGTATATTGGTTGGCAATGGATCAGGATACGCAAATCCAACACCACTACAATGGATCAAACACCGTCGATTAGGCAAAGCCAAGAATACAGCGAGCACCATCCAAAGAAAGCGGCCCAATCCACTACGACCATTCATTTATCTCCTCCAGCCTGATATTGCAGTGATGCTCGTTTTCTATGGGATCATCTATGCAAATATGTATGCTTTGATGGTGACCATCCCGAACCAATTTGGTGTTGTCTATGGCCTTAACGAGCTGCAAATGGGATTGTGCTATTTACCCTTGGGCGTTGGCTGTGTTATTGGTGCTTACACGAATGGCTACTTGATGGATCGCAACTTTCGAGTCGAAGCCAAAAATTATGGGTGTGAGCCCAAGGTGGGGCGCCTACCAATCGATTTTCCTGTGTTTCGTTGTCGATTACGCACAACCTGGATCAACATTATCTTTATCGATATCATTGCTATCGTATATGGGTGGCTTTTGCAGCAACATGTTCATTTGGCAGCACCATTGATTCTTCAATTTGTGTGTAAGTCCTTTTGTTCTTGTCATTTGGGATGAGACATCTTATTTACCCTTGTACACGTGTAGATGGAATAAGCATTATGGGCGCCAACAACACATTTCAGACACTCATGATCGACCTATATCCTGGGAAAGGTGCCTCAATCACTGCATCCAATAATTTTGTTCGCTGCTTGCTAGGGTAAGAGGAAAGATGGTTGTTGTTATTATAGCGATCTTTAACATCGGCTTGGTACAGTGCTGTAGCCACTGTGGTGATTGATCCAGGCATCAATGGCGTTGGAGTTGGATGGATGTTTACTATTTTGGGTCTCATTATGACAGCATCAAATTTATTGCTCGTTGTGTTGCGTATATATGGGCCGCGATGGCGTAAAGCTCGTATGGAAAAGCAAGAGCAGTCTTTCAAGCACTAGAATGGGCGCGTTCCTTTTTTGCATTTCATCATAGACCTTTCATAATTACTACTACTCATTTACCATATATATCATTCATAATTTGCATGTTTTCATTGTCTTTCGCGAATATAAAATTGATAAACTGCATATGCAAAGTGTCATTGTCTCGTGTTGGTGTCATTGAAAAATGGTACGGGGCCTTGAATGAAACCTAATGCTGCTGGTGTCAGCAGATCACACATTTCTGCATTGTCAATCAACTGGTCTTGGCAAGAAACAATATGTATGTAAGCATGTACATGATATTGCAGCGCCCTCAAAGCATCATGGGATACATTGGTGGGCCGTGCATATTTGCATGGATCATAATTGTTGGCATCTTTAGCAAAGGATGTCCTTTTGGACAACGCTCCGCCAAGTGGAATCGACTCAGACATATCATTGAAGCCGATGATCAGTATCGCAGTGTTGTACGACTATCTAAGGTGGCAAAGGACTCTGCAACACCCGCAGCGCATGCAATAGCCTGTATGTAGTAGGCTATATTTTGTCCCATATAGAATTCAAAACGTGGTGCCCGTCAGTGGCTTTCATGATAATAACTCTCTCGATGCGAGTTGTATTGGATTTATACGGCACAATGACAAAGGCTGGAAGCGTATCACCAAGGTAGCGTTACATGGAGTTTGCGAGGTTGTGCAGCCTAAGCGATAAGGAGCTACCCGAATGCGTTATGCAGCACAGAGCCATCCATTGTACGCAAACACGGAACTACCAGTTAAAGCAATTGGATGCATGTACAAACACGATATGGGAGGGATATACCGCTTGCGGCTTGTCGTACCAAGCATTGCTGTCTCATCATGATGAGTGGGATGATAGTCCGACAGCTTTTCTTTTGCTACAGGTGATATAAAAACAGCAATAATAATCCAAATAAGCATTGGCATGAACGCGTTTGACAATAGCAATTGCTCAACTGTATGAATGCGTGTATGTATGGTAGCACGAAAAGTAGGCTGTGATAGTCGACGGTGGATACAAGGTTGTATGATGTGAGCGTGCCCGTGACCTCTTGTCTGTCTGCCGTTCTTGTCTTCTCCCACACAGGCCTCTTAATTTCTCATTCAACTGCAGTTCATGGGACCTTGTGTACCTCACTCTATCTAAACCATATACGACATCGGCATTACTTTACTGCTGTGCCCTAAAGTTTTATAGATGCTTGATCCGAGATTGCTACATTTGCGTGGTGACTGTGTAACCACCAACCGCTGTAGTAGTTTTTGTTGTGATGGCGAGATGGCGAATATGTACAGCCTTGTTGTTAGAAAAAAAAATAAACAAAAGCTGGGCTTCTTGCATAAAGAATCGGGACGTTGCAGATCATTCTTTTTGTATGCACGAGAACCATTGTGGAATATAAATCACGAATGAGTAGAAAAAAGCATGGGACACAAGCATGCCTCGATTTGGCAGATACTGTGCCCATTATCAACAGGTATCAATCGGGCCGACTCCTGGATAAAGGCATTTATGTTCTCGACCCATGAACCAAAGTGCAACCCACGCACGGGTCACCCATACATAGATGTGCCCATTTATAATAAAAAGAGCTTGTACATTACTACAGTGGGTACGTGCACCCGTGTGGTATTAAGAGCTAACTTTCCCAGGGCACTCACGGGGGAGGTTTGCATTGTTATATGCAGGCCCATCATTAGCGATGGTGTTCATCATGCTTACCTTATTGCCCCTTTTGCTGGACCTGGAAACACTGGTGACCATACACATTATTATACCACTTTACTCTCCATAACAACCATGACGACATGTGCACATAAATGGTTGGGTCCTATGGAAACCGATGGATAAAGGAAAAAGAAAGCAAATTTGTAATGAAGGCTTGGTGGTGGCAACAACAAAAACTCCCCACCTAGGAAACTTCATTGTTTGTTTGGGACATGATGCTGGAGAAGGTGGAGTTGGAAAACATGGCTGTTTTATTGTTCCTTTCCCCACCTTTTGTCGCCAGCAATCATGGCCGATAATGTTTCACTCACCCTGAAGCCGACAACTCCGGTATTCTCGTGATAAGACAAACAAAAAGGTCGGATTACAAGACCACATGGAACAAACAGAAGATCATTCCCTTGCTGTGCTTGTTAGGAAGATGATGCGACTATTAGTACGTATGTGTAATCTTGTTGTGTACAGGTTAGCTTCCGGATACAGTGCACTTTTTTGGATTGAAGACATGCATCATGTCACATTTTGAGTAACTGATAACAGCACACACTTTTCATCACTCCGTGTTCTCCCTCGCTGTATATAAAGACTTTCCCGGCGGCCTTTTCTCTCCCCGTGTCCCTTTCTTTTTTCGTTATCTCTTTTTTTTCTTTTTGCTCTTGCTTATGCAGCTATGCAAATGCAAACGCTTCATCCATACGCACCGACTTTGTCACCGCCAACAACGGCTCCACGCACTCTGCTCGATAACGAATGCAATGACATGATGGATTCACCTACCACGACGACGAGTAGTACGAGCATGCCATCATCTGCAACCACGAGACTTTCCGGTGGAATTCAATCAGGAGACCGTGAATGTGTTTTATTCCCCACATATGCCATGCGAAACCCACAAGGTAATAACAAAATAACAGCTGAAAGGAATGATCATCATCGGTATTGCCGAATCCAGTCAGCTGACCACAAGCTTGGTGTAATAGACTCATCAGAATGGCTCATTCGTACCAAGGGCTGGGCATTATCGCACAACATTTCACCTGCCAAACAACGAATTGCAATGGGTAAGCAAACATACAACAGCGTATTTCTCGTAGCACGCGTTGCATATGGCAACTACGGAACGGCTCGGCTAATTATAGAGTGGAATTTTGTAGGTGTCACGAAAAGCTTTGTGGGTTCAGCTGATCGTCCCTCTACAGCCTTATTTGAGCAGCGGTTCAAGTACTTTTTGGCCAAAAACAAAGGCAACAAACAATTCGTCATAAACGCTGTCGGCACAACCAGTGTTTTTGATTCTCGCCGACATGCTGTTACGACCAGCAGCAATGCTACTGCTTTCAACAGCTCTTCTACTGCACTCACGGAAACCACGGAAACTACTGCCGTTGCCGATTGGAATGATGGTGATGATGATGATGATGATGATGAGCAAGTAGCAGTGGCTGCATCCAAGATTGAGCCATTCTTTGTTAGCGGCACATCACGTCGCAGCTCAGCTGGTTCCAATGACTCTGGTTTCCAGTCAGCTTCAGATGAAACAACAATCGCTAGCAAACAAGATTACCACCACTATGACCATCATTTTCCAGACATTGATCCCTTCTTGGCATCACGTCCTGGTAATCCACTGTCAACAATTTTGGACGGTGGCCGTTCCAAATCCTTTTCACCTTATGCCGACAACAATAACAACATTGCATCAGAGTACTCATCACACACTATTTCCTCCCCACAAAACACTGACCTTGATCTACTTGACAACTATTTACACAATCAGCTGACTACTACCTCGATTGAATCCGCCTCCGATTGTGACAACACGTCTTCCTCCTCATGCACATCGTTGCCCATGACCACATACAGCGTCCAGTTGCAAAGCGACAGCAATGGCATTGTGAATGGTCATTTTATCGTTCCTCATTCACAAGTCTTATCATGGGCCAATGAACAACATCATTGTGATGCACGCATTTTGCACTTGCAATCGCTTGCAAACACATTTCTACCATCCTATGGCACCGTTTCCCTTGTCGAGCCATCGGGTATCTCGATTATCTCTGACATTGATGATACCATCAAAGATACGCAGATCCTTGCAGGTGCTAAAACGGTATTAGCCAACACGTTCTTTAAGCATTGCAGAGACGTCCCTGGCATGGCTGAAGCCTATATGCGATGGGTAAGTGTGCTGAATTTTTTCCCATGACAACATCAATATAACTTACAATGCTTTATTCGATCACAGTATACCCAAGGTGCTTCATTCCATTATGTATCCAATAGCCCATTCCAGCTTATGCCAATGCTGCAAAACTTTTTACAGTCTTGTGAATTCCCATCGGGTAGCATGCATTTACGCGAGGAAGGAAGTTTATTGGCAAGGCTTGTTGAAGTTCCTGGCAAGGCCAAACGTGATGCTATTAGTCAAATCATCCGGGATTTTCCACAACGCAAGTTTGTTCTTATTGGCGATTCGGGTGAGATTGATTTGGAAATCTATGCACGTCTTGCTTCGGAATTCCCTGGTCGTATCCTCAAGATCATGATCCGTGATGTCTCAACAACACCCTCTTCGTTTTCGCCTACGCATGAAGACGGTGCAAAAAAGCAAAACGGAAATGGCCTTCTTCGTCGTAACAGCACAACATTGGCATCGTTATTTTCCCGAAAACAGCAAACATCATCATCCTCAAATGAACCACGTTTAGCCAAAGTGGTCAATTCCATCACACCCATCCAAGCACGACTTTTAAAAGCAAAAAGGCAATGTCCTGATGTCGATATTGTTCTGTTTCAAGATGCACAAACGCTCAAGGATGATACCGATATCCGTGATGCTCTTTGGCAGTCATGGGATGATCAGGCATCTGCATCATCTGCATCATCCTCTTCATACTCATCATTATCATCATGAATTCAACACAACACAACCCCCCTTCCTCTATAACCTTATTTACTGTACATGCTATACCGCCTTAAAGTCATTAATCACGTTATGCCCCTTGCAAACGCACACACCACCATCTTCATCTACTATTATTACTATCATACCCCCCACACTTTTTCACACACTTTCCGCATTTATTACTAGACCCATATGCTCACGCTCTTTTCCATGTTGTTTGTATTATTATTCTCGTTGTATGCAACTTGTATAGAAAAAAGAAAATATTGTGTATATACCCATCAACAAAAATGCCGTTTTGTGAATGCATGATACAAAAAGAAACTTCTGTGTAAGCCGCGGGAGGAGGCGGGATCTCTCATTCTGCAGGGTTGTTTGTGTTTACATCATTCAACAAGACGCTTTTGACTTGGCAGTAAACTGTCTCCATTTGAGCACGTGCTCCACTTTGCAACTCCTCACACACGTCAGATATAAGTAAACATACAAACATGCTTCTGATCAATGTATCCTTTTATATAAAAGTGTTCTTCTACTACTACTGATGCTGTATTGCTGTTACGGCAATGCCATACTGGATCCATCTTAGAATAACGGGGCGTATATGTTCCATCCATAGCTCATGATCGGTTGCATAGCTACCACCTGGTTTACGTTGTCGAGCGATTCGAAACCATTCGCGATGTTTTGTTCCGCACTCTTTGCAATTGAAGCCTGCATGTGGATACAATCCTGAGAGTTCCAGATGGACGAGACGTTCGACACGGTGGGATACTGGGCATTTGGGTATAATGGCAGGATGATGAATGGCGTTGGCTGTAGTGAGTCGTTTCTTCAATTGGGAAGCGGATGGCATATGGGGAAAGAGCTCGACGATTTCAGGAACGTATTTGCATTTCTGGGAGACTTGATACATGCGTCGAATGGGATCAATGGTGCGTCCAATCTTGAAATACGCGTATTTTGAAGTGGGAACACGTGGGCCATGTGTCAAAATGTATGCATAAATGTAGCCATCCTGATCCCGTTGTGACAGTGGCTTTCTCATTTCTTGTCGAATCTCTTTACGCTTTTTCCTGCTCAATTTGTTATTGATCCATACTATGAAAAAGTAAACAATGAACCATCATTCCCCTATTTGATATTACACAAAGAGACTTACATTCCCATCCATCATATAATGGTTTGCATGGTGTCAGAATAGGTGGTGATGAAGTGGATGATGCTGATGCAGGTACTGCTGCTGTTGTTGCTGTTGTTGTTGTGGTTGGAAGAGCCAACTTGGTTTCTACTTTGGGTTGGTGCGAATGACAATAGAGTTGCGATTCGTCCGTGCAAATGACATCTGCCTTAACTGTTCGAGTACATCGCTGACCATCGTATACGCGTACACCTCGACATTGCCGTGACACAAGGTTGGATTGCTTTACGACATTACTGCGAAGAACTGAAATGCTGGTTGAAAACGATCGCTGGTGTAAAGGCGGAGGAACGACAGCTTGAAGAGCCAACGCGTACCAAGGCAAATTTTGAAACCATTTGTGTCCTGTCAACATGTATATATGGGTGGATGTGTATGTACCACAAGAAAGAGAAGAGGCAGGTACACAAGCGGCTTGTCGCGCATTTACCAAGCTAATGTGACAGTCCAAATGCGCTGTGTTACATAAAAGTGTCCACTGCCGCATAATCCCAGGCGTATACAAAAAGTACTTTATTCATTTTCAAGATATGATATAGCATCACTACTCTTCAAAGCGACAAGATCACAATCGATGGCCGTCCTTGTGTTATTATATTACATTACATCTAGTATCTCAAGCATCATGCATATAATAAAGTATCATATCAACTTAACTGTTCCATGGCAACGCGATACCCTTCGTTATATAAAATACCAAGCTACATATGTTGACACAAGATCATAGTTTTACAGGTTACAGCAGCCGATTAAATTGGGCAAGTAGTAACAAAGAAAGAGACAAAGCACGGCTATAATTGGATTCTACATGTCCCATTGATGTATTTGGTAATTGTTGATAGATAAAGATGGGGAATGGTGATATAACTCTATACAAGAGTGAATACGCTCCTTGTTTCGATGTTCTCACGTGACGGAGAGGAAAGAAATGCCTTGTTCGTTGTACTCCGTGAACTCCAGACACCTTTTCCAGGACAGCCGCTTGATCGCTCCTCACCTTGATGTCCATGAACAATGCCCTCAAGCTATTTTGGCCGTCGCATTGCTCATCACCACAGTTCCATCGTCGCTCAGGTTACATTATAGGCTGGTTGACAAAGCCTGCCACCGCATGTGTAGCTGCCATTATACCCGACATTGAGGCAAGTGACACCAACCACCCTCCATGCACGCGTCGTTTTCCTCCATTACATGAGTGCTAAAGGGTATGGTTATCTAGCTATGCGATTTACAACGCACTCTTTCAGAGTTCTGTGCTTCTGGAGAATACTCTGAATTCGCTCATATCAACAAAGTATGCAAACTACCACCTCGAATACTCGGTACGCTTAGTGCCGATCTACCAACTGTCTCTACTCGCCGACCTCCTTCCTCCATGTCTTCAATGGGTAAACAACAATAGTCGCATGTGTCGTAAAAACGAATCATATGACTGATACATTTGCATGAATCGGGTTATAGGTAAAGATCCCTGGATCACTGTGGTTCTGGATGATGGTTATGTCCCTGTACCAGTGTAAGTCCTTTTTTTTTTTCTAATGGATACAAATGGATGGAGATATTCATAGTATTATGATAGATCTATTAGCCATCAAGGCAAAGTCGTTGATCTTGCCAGCTATGAAGTCATCTTTTATCAGCAACCAAACCCAAAGCATCTGCAGTTCCTTGCCCTCGATCCACTTGAACTCGACATATCACACAGACCACCACCTCCCCACGACCAGAAAGATACCGCCACCATGGAGAATTTGAACAAAATATTGGGTTACAGTGAACGTATTGTTGGAGCACCTCCACCCGAGTCCTATGATTTATTATCGGTCCTTGTTCAGGTAAATGGCGTGGAGGGGAAAAAAGTTAGGAGGACATCAACTTATAGGGCAATACAATAGATCAATTCATCCTATTATCTGGAAAAGGGCATTCAAAAGTCATTGACCGAGAAGCGTAAACAATGCATGAGCAAATGGGAGCGATTACAAAGCGGCATTCAAACTATGCTCTACCGCCTATGGATGTGGATGATACTGCGACCGGCTAGCTGGCTAGCGTTGGCATTCAGGAAGATGACCCTTGGGCCGTTTCGGTGTTGTCTGTTCGTATGCTTGTTTGCTGCAGAGGTCACCTTGCACTTGCTCAATATGCGGCTACCCAAGTTCTTGTTGAATGCAGTGACGCTTAAGGATCTGTCAACAGCAGGTAATGGAAGGAATGGAGCATTGGATGGATGGATAGGCGATGCTGATGGGCGTTCTCTGTAGGTCAGCAAGTGGATTTAAGGTTACAACAACTGCATTTCTGGCCATATCAATATTCAATGCTACGAAAACGAAATTGGGCTAATACTGCCGAGACGAGAGCATACTATATCAGGTACAGTGGGGTCACGTTTTATGAAGATGGAAAGCGAAGCTCATACGGATATGGCTTGTTAGCTTTTACAATAGCATGTGGCTCGTTGCAAATGATATCATTATTGGCTTGGCAATTGGCTCATTCCTCACGACGAACCGATACATCATGTCCTACTTGTTGCATAAGCTATTACATGTAAGGAGGAGGAGGCGAGGATGATTACGATCAT
The DNA here is from genome assembly GCA_000697475.1 of Lichtheimia corymbifera B2541. Lineage (NCBI taxonomy): Eukaryota > Fungi > Mucoromycota > Mucoromycetes > Mucorales > Lichtheimiaceae > Lichtheimia > Lichtheimia corymbifera. Next base: position 21,384 of record JNEU01001078.1, read on the forward strand.
GAGCATATCACTGACATAATTAGTTGACAGGAATACACAGTTGAATCCTTGCAATCCATGATGTTATGGTTCCTGGAATCTCCGGCTGGTCTCAAGCTTAATCACGAATTGGGCAACTTCCTTAGTGAGTTATTCTTGTGGCTGATACGTCTTTGGACCGGTAAGTGGATGGTTGGGGGGATATCTTTTATTGGAGCCAATGATGTGTTTTTCCGTTGATGCTGATTATCAACAAAAACTAGGTTGCATGCAAGGCATCAAGCCTCTGACACCACAAATCATCCATGTGATTGGATTATCAGGCATTTTTGGCGTATCCATGATCATTTCATTGTTGTCCGATTTACTGGCGTTCATGACATTGCACGTATACTGTTTTTACATGGTGGCTGCACGTATCTTTAATTGGCAGTTGATGATCCTTTATTCATTGTTCAATCTTTTCCGAGGTAAGTGATGAAATAACAATGACCGCTGCTCATGGTACTAACAATCTCCACAAATAGGCAAGAAAAGGAATATGCTTCGAAACCGGATTGATGCTTGCGATTATGATCTTGATCAGCTGCTCCTTGGAACATGTCTATTTACATTACTCACCTTTTTGTTTCCCACCGTGCTCATTTATTATATCACGTTTGCATTGGTAAGATTTTCCCATCAGTAGTAACCAGGAGATGTTGGCTAACCCAACAATGGATTCATTAGGGAAGAGTGGGTGTCATCTTTCTACAAGCCATCATGGAGACGTTACTTGCCTTTTTCAACCATTTTCCATTATTTGCCATTATGCTTCGTGTCAAAGATCCCGATCGGTTACCAGGTATGCGTATTGTTTGTATTGGAGATTGCGATCCACGATACTAACGAGCTGGTGGTGACATGTGTGATAGGAGGTTTAAAGTTTGATATCTTTGAGCACGACTACTTTTCGAGAAAGTATCATCGTTTATGGTACTTTATCCACGGTCTGATGCGATGGCGACGACAACAGCATGGGCATAAAGCGTCAGGCAAGACATCACTAGGGGATCGACATCACCATCGGGGGAATAGCAAGAAAAGGTCTTCACGTGGCGGTGGTCGTCCCAAATCAGTACGCTTCAAGACTTCCAATAAAGAGGGTACAATGATCACAAGCAGTGCCGCCACTCACGGTGTCGTGGACAGCAGACATGGTTCCTATCTTTGGATGTGGGTAAGTCTGATCTATACAAGGGGTTGCAAGGTGTTGAAACCTAACATATACAAAACACTAGAACTCGCCGATACCATTTGGTGCAATATTCTTTCAATACATGCTGCTATGGAAACGGTTGAGCGCCCATTACTTTTCATTCTACTACTTCAAATGTTTCTTGTATGGTGAGCCGATTAAACCGGTACCCAAGTTACAGGTATGTTTGGTTGCTATGTTTTTCCCGCATCGAGAAAGCTCATTTGTTATATGCATCGGATAGTATCCTATGTTACCGGAACGACGGTAAGTGTTCGATGCTTTCAGGATCATGGATCGAGATTTGAAGCTAACAACCTATGGATGATAGGCTGTCGCTGGCGGCAGAATGGGAACGACTTAAGGCTAACTTATTTCAATCAATATCATCCAACCATCAACATTATAAAGTTACCTAATTGTATTATTCTTTTTTGTTGAACACATATGTACAAGATGAAAAGCGCGAGATTAAAGAGGAAGATGAGGAGAAATGCTCTAGACGGGAAATCTTGGAACGAGCATAAACGTAGGTGTGTGGGGTATGAAAAGGGGAAAAGAGAAAGAAACAATCTTACACATACACTGGATAATATCGAAAAAGAACAAGCAAATTCAAATGGGATGATGGGGGAAAAGGGAAGGGAAACAAAGCCTACCACTTTTTTTTTTTCTTACACGTCGACTTCATTCGCGGCTGTGGTGGTTGTGGTGGTTGCAGTAGCTAACTCGACAGCAGGAGCGGTATCAGCTGCTGCTGCTGCTGTGGTGGCGGCTCCGGTTGTAGCTGCTGCCGTTGTACCTGCAGAAGCATGAGGCGAAGATGGAGGGAGAGCCTGCTGTAATACAGAGACACTTTTACCTGACCACCTTTCTTTAACTTCTTGCCACATGAGAGAGCATTCCTTGGAAACACCGCCAAGTAAACTTGAGTTTTCTTGAGCACGTCGTAATAAATAAGGCATGACTTCATCAATCTTGCCATAAGGTAAATACTTGTAAATCGAGTACTCGTTCTTGCCCAGTGTATAAGAGATCTGGTCTTGCATGCCATAGAGTTGGCCAAAGTGAACAACGCCTGAACGAGGAAGCACTTGGTGACGTTCCATTTCTTGCACTGTCAACACAATGGAATCACGGTTGTGGGTGGCCACCATAAAGACAACAGGTGCTGTAGTAGATCGGATGGTTTCTCCTTCCTTGAGATTCTCACGCAACTTGTCAAGTAAAAAGCGCACACCATTGTTGAATGATGCATGCGTATCCTCAATGGTGTCATGGATAGGCGATGGATAACCTAGTTGAGCAGCACGCTTACGCTCCATCACCATGTAAGCACCACGTACGAGCTTGGCAGCAAATCCAAAATTTTCACGTTGGGCTCGTGCAACATCACGCTCAAGTTTGGCCTGTGCATTCTTGGTGTACATTTGATCTACGTTGTCGTCAAGGTTAGCTATGATTGAGGATGCAAATTAAACAAACTTACATGTGTTGTAGACAGTGGGCGTATGTTCACGATCATCACGACGATTGTATTTAGCTTGCAAGTTCATGGCAACGTGGTCAATAGCTTCTTGGAAATACGACTGCTCAGCATCAATCATGATACCAACATGACGATCGTGAGCCATACTGCAAACTTGATTAAGACGGGAAACCATACGATCATAAGCTCTGAGCTCATCGGCGGTAAGTGGCGTGTCGTCAGGTGTTTGGTCATCACCGGTTTGCCACCAAATATCACGCATGGGTCCTTGCAAGTCGAAGAGCTTGTCGACTTGCCAACGTTCAAGAGCATCATCGCCAATGGCTTCAAGGATCTCTTCACGACGTTCTTGCTGCTCCTTATCACGTGGTGGTGGGAGTACATGTTGGACAATACGAGATAGACCCACTTGATCCATACGACCATCTTCAAGACGTTTGCATGCTTCATAGGCTTGATCGAGACGAATGATGGCTTGATTGAGACGAAGCAATACTTCAGGAGGTGCAAAGGCAGTGACCTTGACAGCAGCAAAAGAGCCTTCACATGTAGACGCTGTGCGTAAGCAATCCTTGATCATGTCAACAACGACATCAGCACGCTGTTCTTCATAAGACAAGGTGTTCTTCTTTTTCGGTTTTTTGATATGCAAGTCAGCTTCAATGCTCAAATCGAGGATGCAGTTGATACCGCTTTGCGCCAAACGTTCCATGCTTGCACTACATTCATCGGGTGTCTCGCCACCACAAAACTGCCGAAAGACAGTACGCTTGAAAAGCCAATAAAGAGGACCATGAAGATGCAGCGTCTCACAGGCTGAGATCACGTGAGGAGCTAGATCCACTACACCTGGGATCATGCACATACGATAGACAAGTAAGCCAAGTAAGATTTCTTCAGTGGATTTGGCTTGTAGAGCCACACGGCCTTCATCATCCAACAACTCGGCTACGGTTCCAGAAGCTGTGGAGGGTGCATAAGCTGACAAGTTGTATGTATGGGTACGTTCAGCCTCAGCATGGCATGGATCCATGAGCTGTGAGCAACCCCACCAAATGCCAGTCGCTGTAGCCACACCAGCAGCTACGGCAGTAGTGGAAAATAGAGTCTTGCGATAAAAACGGCCGCCAGTGTGTGCTGTTGATCTTGTTGAGAACAAGGCAGTAGTGGAAGGAGTAGTAGCATGGGGTATGAATAAACGACGAGTAGGAGAAGATAAACCTGCTGTTGTTGGACGCACAAGAATGGGTCGGAACGTTGTTGTTGTTGTTGTTGTAGGACGATGGGATGATGCGAGCAGCACAGATCGGTGCATTCCAGTGGGGGGATGATATAGTATTTACGTTAAGAAAAGCACAAAGAGAGAACAAACAAGAAGAGAAACGTTGAATGTATTATTTTCTTTAGCGAAAAACACAATGTCTTTATATCCTTTTTTTTCCATCTTGCTAGTGACGGGTGATAAGAATTTTTAAACGTGGGGGCCAGAAAAAGACAGCCAGACACAAGGAGGTGGTGCGGGCAAGATCTACCCGGTGGGTTGGGGGAGAGATAGAATACAAGCAGCACAACTTGTCCACTTGGCCATCCGAGGGAAATCTCACCACCCACCATTGTCAGGGCGATTTTACGGAATCATACTCGGCCGATATATCCCAGTATAGCAGGTCTTTCGCACGCGTGAACCAATCATGGCGATCTACCACTTGACAGGCCCAACCCAATCGCTCGCTGCATGCTTACTGCATAAACATCCATGGCACATTGCACACCACACACAATTTTCTTTTCAATACCTTTGGCTTTCTTCCCACCAAACCCACTTTCCGAAACATTCAATGCATAGAATCCTTTTCTGTCAGTTGTTTCCACACTTTTTTTTTCTACACGCGTGATAACAACCCAACCATATGGGCTGTGGTTGGAATTGCAAAAGACTTGGTATAACACTTTTGCCTGTGACGGGGAACAAGAGGTGGATCATTTTTTTCTTTCACTTTCTCTCTCATTTCCCCCCTCCTCACAATGTACATTTGCCCCCCATTTTCAACGGAGAACCGGGGTGGTGGGGCGAGACATTATTCTTTTTACTCGATTTTGATGTGTCAGGATCATAAGAGAACCAATGAGGCATATTGCATAGTATATATATGGCTGAATGTATCACTATTACGATACTACTACTGTACTGGGGGAGGAGGTCATAGAAAAGAAAAAGATGATGATGATGATGACGACGATGAATCATAATGGTGAACTCCTTCGTCCTTGTCGTCATCATGCTTCTAGAGTTGAGTTGTATCCAGAATCATGGTTTGATTGCTATTAGTGTATGTGTCTCTTTTTTCATTGTATAGAAAACGGGAATGGTTCTAAAGAAGAAACAACACAAGGACTAACCCTCCTAGTCGCATTTGAATAAAAAGATTTACATTGCATGCTTCAGGAAGGAGATTGTGGGGATTTGTGTTTATTGTATATTTGTGCATGTGATCCATGAGTTGTTGTTATGTATGTGTGTGTGTGTGTGTGTGCCGCATAATAGAGAGATAAGGTCAATCACAACTGAGATGAGATTTGCCACCTAATCTGAAATTGGGGGGAAAAGGCACGTGTGGGGGTTAGACGCGCTCTTACCGAAAAAAACAAATTTCTTCTTCTTTATCTGAAACAACACACATTTGGACACACATATCATTATGCGACCACAAACAGCTGCTCTTTATACCGTGGGTGCTCTTACTGCAGTCGGTCTCGGCTATGTCGTCTACTTTGATTACAAGCGTCGCAGCGATCCCAACTTTCGCAAAAACTTGAGTAACGTGTTGAGATCTTGCCCAAGCAATGCGATGCATGTCACTTAACCATGACTTTATTCTTAGAACGTCAACGCAAGCAAGCTGCCAAGGTTGCAAAGGCACAAGAAGAAGACGACAAGAATGCAAAGATCAAACTCATTGAAAAGGTCATTGTTGCTGCTGCTCAAGAAACCTATCCAACCACACCCGAAGAACGAGAAAAGTATTTCATGGAACAAGTTGCAGCTGGTGAAGCTTTGTGTGGTCAAGGTAGGCATTGTCTTTGTTCGTGTGGATAAGGCAGTGTGTGTTGATATCACGTGATTTAGGTCCTGAGCAATATGAAAATGCCATCTTGCCATTCTACAAGGCACTCAAGGTTTACCCCGCACCTATGGAGCTTGTCATGATCTATCAAAAGACTGTCCCCGAACCTGTATTCACCACCATTGTTAACATTTTGGCTATCGAGGTATGGAAAGGATAAGAGGATTTGGTTTTGGAAAGAGAATATCCATTGACCAAAATACGTAACTATAGCAACAAGCCATGGAAGCAAATGGTGCTGCCGCTCCTTCTGGAACTGCTGAGGAGGCAGCAGCAGCAGCAGCCACTGGTGCTGAACCCGAGATCCCTATCGACAACTAAAATCACTTGCCCGCAGCTGTACATTTTTCTTATTGGAACATCACCTTGTATACATCATTTCAGCCCCTCTCTCTCTCTTTATCCATCCTTTCTCCTTTGCGTTATAGACCCCATCAAAAATTAGCAGCATTAATACAACAGCAATTGTGTATGTGTGATTATTGGATATATGCAGAAGGATTCGGGATCATGCGCACGGACGACTCGGAGATTGGACATTGTATATGCACCTACTACTACACCGCATACATATTGTTTTACCACATGGAATGACGACTCGATACAGTCATCACGAGGATGGATCAACCTCCATATGGCGTGTTTTCAGTTTAAGGAAGGATGATCTTGGTGGGATTCCCAAAATGGAAAGCGGCGACTTTTGTTTACAAGATCGGCTGAAAAGGAAAAGCATGCGCATACGGCTCCATTGTTGTCATTGACCTCCTTTGCAGTAAACAGAGTGACAATTCTTTTTCTCTTGCTTCAACACATACACCTTGCCACAATATGAATGAATCAGCAGACCCAACATCCAACAGCAGCAGCAGCAGCATGCTTAATGATGACCCAAACAGCATAACATACAAAGCTATCGGAGTCTCCTTGGCCGTAGCAAGTGGTCAGTATACTACCACATGCCTGTGACAATATGCCATCTAATTCAATCACCACAGGATTATTCATTGGCACCAGCTTCGTTTTCAAAAAGAAAGGTCTCATTGAATCCATTGATCGGAAAGGTAACGACCACGACGCGTATCGGTAGATTCATCATCATTGATGTCTAACACGGATAAAGGTGGTGTGCCAGGCGATGGATATCGATATCTTGGATCATTCATGTGGTGGACAGGCATGGTACTCAGTTAAGTCGTGGGATCAATTGCAAGATCAAGGGTAGGATGACTGATGAAGGACGCTGTTTTCTATAGTGATGATTGGCGAGATATGCAACTTTGTGGCGTATGCCTTTACTCAAGCTATTTTGGTCACACCGCTCGGTGCATTAAGCGTAGTAATAAGGTAAATGTGGAGGAGAAGACACCATATAGAAATGCTAAGACTAGGAACATATAGTGCCATCCTGTCATCGATCTTTCTCAAGGAACGGCTTTCTTTTTATGGCAAAGTTGGATGCTTCCAATGTATTGTGGGGGCAGTTGTCATTGTATTACACGCACCAGAGCAATCCGCCAAAGATACCTCCATTGAGACTTTTAAGGGCCTTGTTATTTCAGTTGGTAAATGGGATATTTTATACATCGTATCAATGACAATGGCTCATGCAAGATCATTACTAGGGTTCTTGGTCTATTCTTGTCTTTCAGCATTGACAGCTATCCTATTGATTATTTTTGCTGTACCACGATGGGGACGAAGCAACATGCTAGTATACATTTCAATATGCTCGCTGATAGGCGCTATCTCTGTTATATTCACACAAGGACTTGGCATGGCCATTGTACACTCGATCACCATTGAAAACCAATTCAGCAACTACTTTATTTACATTGTTCTGCTCTTGGTGCTTGTGACCTTGGTGGTTGAGATTGTATATCTTAACAAGGCGCTCAATATTTTCAACACGGCAGTTGTCACACCAACGTACTATGTAATGTTTACGACGCTCACCATTGTCAGTTCGATTGTGCTCTATCGTGGATTTGGTGATGCGACTTCTCCAGAAGATATTGCCACGTGTGTATTGGGTTTCTTTTCAATTTGCACAGGCGTTGCACTGCTTCATCGAGATCAAGGACATACTCAGCAGCAGCACTCTGCTACTATCAGGGATTCGGATGATTCTCTTCTTGAACAAGGCGGTGGTGAAAAGATCCAGACATCACCAGACGATACTACAGCGCCTATTGTGATAGAAGGAGTAGGGCCTGCACAGCTTGTACCATTTGCAGGGATTACGCGTTATGCCAGTAAACGAGTGAATCGAGTGATGGTGGATAGTAGTAGTAGTACAGCAGCACAACAACCAAGGCAGAAAGCAGTGACTATGAAGGCAGCCATCTTATCTTCATCATGCTCGTCATCCGCAACATCATCATTATCCATTGCAGCAAATGATCCAGCAGTGGTGGTATCACCAAGCAAAACCATTGGTGTGGGCAATACCAAGCAAGGCGAGGATGGTTATACGCGTGAATTACGATGGAAAGATAAATGGCAATCATACGACGAGGGCGAGGATGAGCAAGAACAAGCACGTCGTGAGGAGGAGGAAGAAAAAGAGAATTGGCGACATCAACAAATGGAAGCAGCAGCTAAACAAGTCGCCATCACTATTCAAGAACCTGTCATTAATCGTAGTAGTATGCCACCTTGTTTGCCACCGAGACCTCCTCCTGGAAGAGCCAAGCGTATGTTGCGTGCCATTCCTTTTCATCTTGGTCAACAGCATGATTCCACAAGAAATACACGAGCTCAAGATCAATTGAATCGATTGAAAGCATATCAGATAGGCTTATATAGTAGTAGTAATAGTGGGAAATATTCAGATCGTACACATCTTGTATCATCATCATCCAATAACGATATATAATATTACTGAGGACTACTATATACAGTTTATTCCATACAAAGAAAGGGTATACATGGGAGGATGGGGTAATCATTGAGGACTATTTTGACCGAAAACAGGAGGAGAAGATGACGCATTGGTGAAACTCACAGGAGCGTGTTTAAATCGAGCAAATGCAGAATTGGGTGCTACGGATCGCTTCGGCTCTGGGGCATAGTTGGATGATAGGATTGAATTGAAGCCAAACTGATAATCTTGAGAGATACCCGAATGAACACTAGGCAAATCACCCCACCCTTCGTCTTGCTTCTTGTTATCTTCCTCAGTCAACCACGATGGTGAAGCTGACGTTGGCTGAGGAGTCTTGCTGCTGCTGTTGTTGGTAGTTGTTGTAGTAGTACCGCCAAAGAAAGCTTGTGCCGGTCGTGATTGGAGATGCGTCGAAGTCAATCGATTCGAGAGTTTTTCTTCTGGTGTCGAAACTGAGAATGCGTTTAGTTGTTGAACGAGATCTGAATCCATTACTGCAAAAAAGTCTTTGTGTGGGGAGAAAGGAAGTTGACGACTCATCCTCCAGAGTGGGAAGTGAATTAATTCAGGCTTGTCCTGGTTTCATTTGCTTTGTTCACCAACTCCCCTATTCACGCGAGAGAGAACCTATATACAAACAGCCCCATTCGACAGCTCGATGCATCGACGACGACCTTCAAAATCTATTCTGTTGCCACGAGCAGCATCAAGCTATTATGGCAACAATACGCACCATCCCATTTATGCTCGACGCACCATGGCACATCTCCCAGAGACCATTCCTGATACAACCTATCTATGGGGTTATGCTCTTATCGCCATCACCGCCATCACGTTTACCATACTCATGTATGCTATCATTGGCAGTAAATACGTTCCTGATACGAATATCAAGGCAAGTTATATATATATATATGTGATTGGGGATACAACACGTGATTGACATTGGATGCATGGATTGTAAAGCTACTGGATTGGATCAAGCACGACGAGTACTATTGCTTGCTTTTCCCTATTACTGCTATTGTATGGATCTACTTTATCGTATGGAATTGGATGGGAATGAAGTTCTTTCGCCACAACTAAGACGTCAATACGAGGTGCATCAATCTATACCCTCATCCGGCAACAACAACGTTCGACTCGAATGCTTGCTCTACCACCGTCCTTTGTCAGCACTTTGAAGTTATCAGATGGCAACACGTCAGAATAAGTCCAGATCATCACGCACACGACGTACTATATGACACGTTCCCCGATGGATCTTTCACGCAAAACCGTACGATATGCAGAAGCTGGTGATGGCGCTTTGGATCCGCAATTCAAGTATCACCTACATGGGAAGGCTACAGGCAGGATTATATATCACACGACTTGATGGCTGGAGCATTAGTTAATGAAAGCTACGATTCAATACATGACTTTTAATTACGTATGCCATATGATGTGGTGGGATTCGGTGATACTGTTTGGTTTATATATGGGGTTGCTGGCTTGGATCATGGAATGGGAGCTGTTTGCACAAGGAAAGGTTGCTATACTTAAGATCCTTAATGTAACTAATGACTAGATGAGGACGACAAATAATCGCTGGAAAGAAGCATGCAACCCGTTAATATATTACTTAGCTTTCTCAAGAATTAACAAGACAATCTCTCATGTCCGATGATGAATGACCTTGTAAAACAGCTTAAAGTGTACCTGGGTTATACATGATCTATATAAACGATGAACGGGGGTATCCTTTGATGTGATCGTAGTCTAGACAATGGTTACACAGGATTGACAGGTTGCACAAATGGATAATGATCGCCGTGGTTAACTGCACCCTTCCCTTGGAAAGCGCAGTTAGACGCCTCAGAGGATTTTGAATTCTATCCATAGTGCTTGAAAGCATCCGTCTGTAGTAGGAATTTCCATTCGAGGACGTTTTAGGATATCTTATGCTTGTACAAAATGCATGCCCTTTTTCCGAATACCAATAAACCTTTGAAGTCTCTTCACTAAACGATACGACGAGGTACATCTCACAGGAAGTAATACTGCATAAGTTTTCCTGGCATGTATTTTCATGTAGCCCCACTACTTTTAATTACTATAGAATGGATACCTGGCTTGATGTCACGTGAATGATATGAATGATGCTTGCGCTGAAGATATATCTTAGACACAAAATAGTTTATAAAATTGACACAGTCGTGGGAACTATGCATGATGACAATCAATCGTGATATGGCAACGAAGGGTGGTTAAACACACATTGGGATCAACATAGCATATGACTTTACAATGCAGCGAAGTGAGTTTTCCAAAGAAGGATTATGCCTTTTTTATTCTCAATTACGTGAATAAGGTGATCTCTATCATGGGGAGGATGATGTAGAAATTAAGTAGTACACAGCTCAAAGTGTTTCAGTGATAATAGAAATAAAGCTACGAAGCCCGCTCTTCCATTGTGATATATTCGTTTATGCCGAGGTTTTATTCTGCCATTCCTCATTCACCCAACAAAAGGACGCCATTTCAAGTCTTGTCTTTATCCGAGAATGCATCAACAGCTGACGTGAAGAAACGCTATTACGAACTTGCCAAGACATTGCACCCAGACAAGCCAACCGGCGATGTAGAAGAATTCAGACAAGTGGTACGAGCGTATGAGCTATTATCGGATCCTGGCAAGAGGTCAATGTACATGCGCACTGGATTGGGATGGGATGTTGCTGTTCCTTCTTCGACTTCATGGGGTGACCCTTGGGCATCGACTCCAGGACAACGACCAGCGTCGTACACAAATGCATATTGGGCAGCACAAGATGATATACGTTACAAGGGTGGACCCTGGTCTTCACATGAGAAGCCTCGTTATATGAGCAATCGCACCTTCTTTTCCATTGTGGCTGGGCTGGCACTAGTCGTTGGCGTAGCACACTTTGCACACATCTTGGGATCACATTCATCATTTATCAGTGCTGCTGACAGGCATCATTTACGCACAAGTCAAGACTTGGAACGAGCACGTACTGAAGCTCAGTTATTTGGCAATCAGCGGGCTGTAGAACGGATGCTAGAGAATCGCATGAAATACTTTCGGGATGACAACAATAGTAGTAGTCATGGTAACAGTAGTAGTAGCGATGGTAACAATAAATAAAAAGAGATTGAAAACGGAACTGACTGGAAGAAACAAGAGGATGTAAAAAGTGACCGAGAAAAGAAAGTTGTCTCTTGTTCTCTTTGTGTTCGGGATGGTTGGATTCGGTGATATTTTACCCCCATGGATGAAAGGCTTTAGAGAAGATCCACCTCAAGTGGGAGCACAAGCTGGTCCTCCACAACATGAGCCACCTACTCCTGAAACAACTACAAAAGAACATCATCGTCATCATCATGATCCTGGTGCACAAGAGGGTCCTCCTTCACCAGAAGAGGATCATCATCATCAAGAAAGTCGTCCTCCTCACCATGAAGAACGTCCTCCTCATCACGAAGAAGGTCCTCCATCAGCTATCAAAGATCATCATGAAGATGGCCCTCCTCAACATCATGATCATTCTGACATGGATCCAAAGGATGGTCCTCATCCTTCTTCTTCTTCAGCCATAAACGATCATCAACAAGATCCATCTCATCTCGGTACTGAGGATGGTCCTCCAATGTCATCATCATCATCATCAACAACCAAAAGTGATCATGAGCAACTTGATATTGGTGCCCAGGCTGGTCCAACAACACATACAACGAGTACAAATGATCCTCATCATCATGATAAGAAACCTACTACAACAACTGACAAGCATAAAGCAAATCATACAACTCCACCTCCTCCTCCTCCTCCACCTGCGGATAAAAAGCCAGCACCTAATAAACCTCCAGAAGGTGGCAAAAATGATCCGCATCATCCTGCACCACCACCACCTGGTGTCGGTAAAAATCCCACTGCTCCAGGAGACATTAATCATGTTCCCGATGTGCATGATCTTCCTCCAAGACCTAATCAACCACCAGGCCGTCATGCTCAAAATGAACCGCCCACTGAAGCCACCACCTCTGGATATCCTTCACTTCCTCCTGGTAGTGATTTAGGAAAGATTGGCCATCTCGGTCAAATTGGCGTATTCAGTGGTGCATCACCTTCCGTGGATACCTCCCATCAACATTTCATCTTGTGTCTTTGTCTAGCTGTTGTAATGATTCGATGGATGCGAGAACAACTTTATTAGTAATAGGTGCAACAACACAATAGAATGGAGAGAGATCTTTTTTTAGTCTTTTGAATGTGGTACATCCGTATGCATAAGATGAGGTGTGTAGTAACCTTGTTGTTGTTGAAGATCAGGGTGTGGTGGATAAGGTTGATAGTAATTGTTGGCAGATGGTGGTACAGCAACAGCACCAGCACCATAATCACCAGGATGAGCATAGTCACTTGGCTGAGGAGGAGGAGCAGGAGCAGCCATATAATGTTGCTGTTGCTGCTGCTGCTGCTGTTGTTGATAGTTATAAGAAGGTGTACGGTATACCGAGCATGGTGTCGTGGTAGCTGTTGTGCCATCTTGACCTGGTGGTGGTTGCTGATCGACCATGTATGCAGCTGTAAGCATTCTATTGTCACCATAACCACTCGTATCATAGGCGTATCCTTGTGGTTCTTGTTGCTGTGGTGCTGTTGAATAGTAATACTGCTGCTGCTGTTGTGGCTGTTGTTGTTGTTGGTAGTAGGGATCTTGCTGTTGATGCTCGTATGGGTTTGGAACAAATGGACGTGGCGTTTCGCTCATGACTGGCGTGGCTGTAGCACTCGTTGGTACAGGTGAACGATAATGCATGAGCTCATCCATATCCTTATTGCCCCCTTGAACGTTATTTTGACGTGCTTTTCGTTTCCTTCTCACAAGGACAAAGGTCAAAAGTCCTATATCATATGATAAGCAATCTGAATGTACCATGCTTTTGTGATAGATCAACACTCACCAAGTAAAGCAGCCAATACGGTACCACCAATAACACCACCTGCAATGGCTGCAGATGAATTTCTTTCGTCTTTGCTAGTGTCATGAGAATCATCGGCGATGGTGGTTGCAAAGGGGGTATAGGAAGTCGATGTAAAGGTATGAACTTTGCCGTCAGCTGACGTGGTAACACCAACAATATGCGTAGCACTGGAGGAAGTGATCGTCTTGCTTGCAGGTTTGTCATGATGTTGCTTGTCACTCGATGGTGATGGTGATGAAGGATGGTTGTTATGGTTACTCGAAGTTGCGGATGGAGTTGGTTGTTGGGAATCTTTGTCTTTGTTTGAAGTAGGTGAGGGGCTTGGTGCGGTTTTATTGTCTTCTTGTTGGGTCTGCATTAAAGTACACACACATGACACACAGGGGAATGATGATGGTGGAGATTAATCAACATGCCAATACATCTATACACTCTCCCCCTTTCCTTCTTGTGCATATCCCCAATCAAAAATCCTCTTTCTTTTAGACACGCTCATCCCTTGACTCATTTACATCGTCTTTTTAATACATACATTTTGTGATTTACCGCTGTTGTTATTGTCGTTGGATGGTGATGGTGCAGGTGCAGGAGCTGACGATGGTGATGGATTGCTCGATGGTGATGGTTGATGATTTGTGGATGGCTCATGTGCTGGAGGAGAAGCAGGTCGGGATGATGGCTGTGGATCAGGATGGCTTGGTTGATTATTATTGTTGCTACTTCCTGATGATGGTGACGATGCATGCGCGTCTGCGCTAGGTTGGGGTGGGGGTGTATCACTAGCACCATCGTTTGAAGATGAACCCGACAGGAGCGGATCCAATATGCTGCGAAGAGACATCTTCATCGAGAAAATAAAACAAGAGAAAAAGATAATAAAAAGATTACCGGCAAAAAGAAAAAAGAAAGGCACTCTGTAAGGACCTCCCGTAACCAAAAATAGTCAGCCATGGCTATCAGCTCCCTTTTTCATCCCACTCTATCCCCCTTTCGGTCTCGCTGTTTATTCCCAAATGTCTTGATGCACTTGCATGTAGTTCATCTTATTGGATTGATGTGAACTTATTTAGCTTGGAATGCTGCTTAATCCTCCCATACACAACGCGGACAAGCTCAAACGCAAGATGTATCTAGTAAATCTAATAGCAACACAGCACGTGTATATGTTCTTCATACTACTGTATCGCCATACTTTTAGAGTTTATGCACCTGCCGTGCCTCATTCTCCTATAGCAATCATTGTCATCGTCCCCTCGAAAAGTGCAAATACGCTATGTCCATACTACTACCTTGGGAGTGGATTAACAATTGGCCCGCTCAAGAGTGGTTTCTTTCTAGTTTCCGCAAGGAGAAGAACGGGATTATCATCTGGCATTTACTCGCATCGAACAATCGCTTATAAGGGAAATGAAAAGGGTCCGTAGATAATATGAATGATATGTGGATGAATGCTGCTACAAGATTGACCCGGCACTTTTTTCCCTATCACATACATATACATACTCCACATAGACAACGAATGAAATGTAATGATGAAAAAGGGGGATCCAGCTAAAGAGTAACGTCACTCGTCTCATCCCTCAATTACATGTATAGTACTCTCCTTTGTATAATCAAACAGCGTCCAAAGGCTTTATAACGTACTATGAATAACAATGGTATTCATATTGAAAGCTTGGTTAAAGTACCCTTGAAGATCACCCCACGTTATGTATATTCCATGCCAAAGGTAAAGCGCCTGATGTATCAGCAAAGGCTTGCCTGGAAAGCATTATGTAGTAATATTCGTATTGCTCTCTGTTAAAGCGCTCCATGTAAATCATACGTGCTTGGGGATTGTTTGTTGCTCATATTTTATCGCTTATACCAGATGAGAATATCCCGTAAAGCAAACATCTTTCTAGAAGGAAATATGATTCATATGATAGATCTTTTTATTGCGCCATCTGTAATCAGTAGATATACAAAAAGCGGCACAGCAAGTTGTTTGACGAGAACCCAATGCAGCCATGACAGCCTACGCACTTGAAGAAGCATGCGTTTAAGGCCACTTGGTTGATTTATTATCCGAAGCTGCACCGTGTCTGTGGAAGGGGGGAAAGGGGATATATGCGCAAAGAGAACGTGTTGAATAATTCCTGGAAGAAGAAAAGGAGCAAGTTGCCGTGGTACTAGTTTCTAGGCAATTCACGTGCCCAAAGTTTCCATGTAGCTTTACACACCGTTTGCTTCATCGTTCAATAAATCATATGTATATACCTTGGGTATTCCTCCTTTGTGTGCCAAGCACTAGCAGCCAAAGATTCCCAATGCACGGTGATGATGATATATGTTACACCACAGGCGTCACTGCATCTGACAGACCATGGACACAACAAACGACGGTGTACTCCTGCTATTACTAGCTCGTATCCCTCCCCCATCGCAGTCCGTGCCATCCTGCAGCGGCATGATTATTCAAACCTTTTTACCTTTTATCAATGCAACGTTATTCAGGCTTTGCTACGTACCATGATATGTGTCTTGCTATAAGGAGCTTGATGAAGATGACACCACTGGATCTAGTACTCCTATTCAAAAGAGTCATATATTGCTTGTGATGAGAGTTTAATGTTGTTTTTGCTTACCATGGTTTATTGGTGGATGTTTGCAATCATTATGCATAGTAACCTTTTGCGTATCATTGCCAACTATGGCCCTTGCTGATGTTACATAAGCGGGCATGTTAATAACTGAAGCTGTAAATGGTGATGAGGGAATACAGATGCAACTATGGGCTCAATATATTTTTGATATAGGTAGTTGTCATGCCATAATTTGGAGTGCACATGCTATCGTTGGGCACATGGGTTGCTTGTGATAGAATGACCAACCCACCTTTGAGAATACAAAATTTGTGGTGACAGGCGGCGAGACATTCCAATTACTAATTAACTTGACTGGGTGTATTGAGGAGATGACAACTGTGACACTTGTAGTCCAAAATAAACAAAAAAAAAACAGATGCATGTGGCCGCACTGTAAATGAAATCCGCATGAATTAAGCCCATCCCCTCTTTAGCATGGATCGTCAACCACATCCATTTTGACTCTCCTTGTGTGCTTCTTTGTGCGTGTGTGTGTGTACACTTTGCAAAAGACTTGGCCCCTTTTTCCCCTTCCTAGCTATCTTGCATTCCTTTTCGGGACATGTCTCCTTAATCCAACATATACATGCACACACGCGTCAATCAAAAGTTACCCCTTCATCCTTTTCCTTCTCTTTCTCTCTTTTTCTCATATTGATCCCTTCCTCTCGCTCTCAACAGCATGGTCCGACAAACTGTATCAGAAGCAAAACTACGAAAGATCCTTGAATTAAACGATAAACTAAAGGAACAGCTTGAAATTCAACGTATTCCGGTATCGGAAGCCAGTCGGTCGTATGTGTCATTGTTTTCATGTTCATTCTTTTGATTGCATGCTGATTGTTAATGGTCTTTGTAAAGCTTGATTGATTATTGCCAAACGAATCCGGATATGATGGTGCCATCAGTGTGGGGTAATCGCAATCCAGATCCATTTGCAGAACCCGTGGGCGAGTGTGCATGCCGAGTCATGTGAAGTTGTCATCCATCATTCATAGTAGTTGTTAAAAACAGCATCATTCCTCTTTCTCCTTTTAGTCTTAGTCGCATCTTTTTATGTATACACACACACACTCACATCCATCCATGATTCTTTGTTACGAGTCTTTTATTTTCCAATAACATTCATGGTTTACTACTACAAGTGGAAAGTGGTATTCATTCTTTGTAAGGTGACGGCGGAGGTGTAGCACAATGAACAACATCGCGAATCGGAGTGTATAAGCACGCAGTGCATTTTCTCCTTTCGACGCGCACCACACACTTTTCTTTCTTCTCTACTCAAACTTGCATAACCCATTCGCTCTCGTTGTTTGCAACCTACCATGGAAATGAACGATCAGGCGTATAATGCGCTTCAACAATACCTCCAACAAACCTTGAATCCAACCACGCAAAAGAATGGTACGTTGTCTTGTCCATTGACAACCCATACACGGTCGTCTTTTTTAACAGCGATTGACTTGATATAGCCGAGCGTCAACTTGCCGAGGTCGAGGTCCAACAAGGCTTCCCTATCTTGCTACTCAAGTTGATCAACGACACCAACGTCGAAATGGTGCTTCGATTTGCTGGATCGCTCTACTTTAAAAACTACATCAAGCGTCACTGGGTACCCGTAAGTCGCTACGCGATGCAGCACATTACACGCTATTTACACCCATACCAATCTAGGACAATGAACAAGCCAACAAGATTGCTCCCCAAGACCGTCTTGCGATCAAGACCGACATTGTCCAGATCCTTATTAGTGTGCCTGACAAGATCCAGCTTCAGATCAGCGACGCCTTATCTATCATGGCTGCGTCCGATTTCCCAGAGCAGTGGCAGGATCTGCTTCCAGTAAGTTCCTTTTTGGGTGGGTGGGTGTAGCTTTCGATCCATATAACTCATGCATGGAACACGTGTGTGTGTGTTCATTGTTTTACAGCAATTGATTAGTCGCCTGAGCCCGACCGATTACAGAGTCAACAATGGTATCCTACAAATTGCTCATTCTATCTTCAAGAGGTAAAGTTCTCTCGCGCCACTCATCCACTTTTATCACGGATGTACTCATGTGTGTATTTAGATGGCGATCCCAGTTCGAATCAAATTCATTGTTTTCGGATATCAAATATGTTCTGGAACTTTTCTGTGAGCCTTATCGACAATTACTTCAGGTAAAGGGGGTGGTTTTATTGAAAGAGTAATGGTGGAATACTCATCCTCGTAATGTCTCTAGATTACTGACAAGTTGATGCGTGAAAATGAAAACAATCGAGCTGCCCTTGGTCCTTTGTCTCAGTCATTGATTCTCTTGATCAAGATCTTTTACGATTTGAATTGTCAGGATCTTCCCGAGTTTTTCGAGGATAACATGCCTCAGTTCATGGAATTCTTCAAGTACTATCTGGTGTATCACAATCAACTCTTGGACACTGGGGTACGTATATGGGATAAGGTGATGGCTGTCTATACACTATCCTCATGACTTTTGCTATTGAAAATAGGATGAAGAGGAAGCAGGTGCCCTTGAAAAGATCAAGACAAGTATTTGCGAAGTGCTAGAACTTTATACTCAAAAGTATGAGGAAGACTTTCCCCAATTGGTCGACTTTTTCTCCATCGTCGTCGAGCTGCTTGCCAACCTTGGTCCGGAACCAAAGCATGATACTGTAAGTCATCCAGAGATAAAAAAAAAATGTATGTCACAGGCTAACGTAAAATGATAGCTTGTTTGCAAAGGATTGTCATTGTTGACAAGCATGGTCAAGAACGAGCGTACAGCTGGTGTGTTGGGATCTGGTGATACATTCAAGCAAATGTGTGAGCGTATTGCTTTAAAGAACATTCCTATGCGTGGTACGTATCAAGGTCTCTATTGAATGTTATCAAGGAAAGTTGACTAAAATTACATATAGAGGTGGATGAGGAACTTTTTGAAGACAATCCCATCGAGTATATTCGTCGTGACTTGGAAGGATCAGGTAAATTATTCATGCCATTGATCAATGCGTATCGGGGTACAGGAGGTGACATTGAATTGCATTAGATACGGATACACGTCGTCGTGCTGCTGCTGATTTCATTCGAGGTTTGATGGAGCGTTATGAGAGAGACACCACCGCCATCATGTCGCAATACATTGGCTATTACTTGCAGGTAGGTTCATAGGTTGGAATGGACGTTACCATGGATGGCTCACTTATTTTGGTCGTCTAGGAATATAATGCCAATCCTCAAGGCAACTGGAAAGCCAAGAATACTGCCATCTTTTTGCTCGTCGCTATTGCTTCGCGTACCTCCACCATGCAACTCGGTGTCACCCAGACCAACCAGCTTGTAGATGTTGTTGATTTCTTTACCAAGAATATTTTGGCCGATTTGCAAACCGACGTCAACGCCGGTGTGCCTATTCTCAAGGTGGATGCTATCAAGTACTTGTATACTTTCCGTAGCCAAGTAAGCATGAGGGTGCTCCGAGCGAAATGAGCGTACCACTAACATGGTCATCATCATCATCATTGTAGCTTACCAAAGACCAACTTTTGACTGTGTTCCCTCTCCTTGTCAAGCACTTGGAATCCAACAACTATGTGGTCTATACCTACTCGGCTATTGCCATTGAGCGTATCTTGTTCTTGCGCAAGGAAAAGATCATGATGTAAGTTGACGAGGCGAAATGGGTTGTTCATTGCAAGGTACTCATACAATGTTTTACAGCTTCTCTGCTGCTGATATTGCACCCTACGCTGAAAACTTGTTGTCGCAGCTTTTCCGACTCATTGAACAAGGCGAGACACCCCAAAAGCTTTCCGAGAACGATTATTTGATGCGTGCTGTGATGCGTGTTATTATTACTTGCCGTCAGGATATGGTGCCTTACGTCAATGTGATCATGGGCAAGCTTACCAGCATTTTGGGCATTATATCGGCCAACCCAAGCAATCCTCGCTTCAACCATTATATTTTTGAAAGCATTGGTGCATTGATCCGCTTCATTTGCCCTATTTCCGATGGTGCTGTTACCGAGTTTGAAAACATGTTGTTTGGTCCCTTCCAAACCATTTTGGATCAGGATGTTCAAGGTAAGAATTGATGACAATCTTGTGGGATGGTTGATTTAATTGAGTAATGATAGAATTCACTCCCTATGTGTTCCAATTACTCGCACAATTGTTGGAGCATCACAAAAAGCAAGACTTGACGGAGGCATACGTGAGCTTGTTGAATCCTTTATTGAACCCACCGCTCTGGGAACAAGGCAACATCCCCGCTTTGGTCCGTTTGCTTGAAGCTTACTTGAACAAGGGCATCAACACCATTGTATCCAACAACAAGCTTGAACCTATCCTTGGTATCTTCCAGCAAAAGCTCATCAATTCACGTCAAAACGACCAATATGCTTTGACCTTGTTGAACGCTGTCATTAAGACTGTGCCATTGTAAGTCGACAAGTGCATGTGTGTATGTGTGTACCGCTTGCTTACTCATTATTATATAGTGAGCTTCTCGCACAGTATCTTCCAGCTCTTGTTACATCGGTGCTTACTCGTCTTCAAACCAAGAAAAAGGGTGACCGCATCATTTATGACAAGTTTACTCGCAACTTTACGCTGTGGATTTGTTTGTTCTGTCTTCTTGACAAACTTGGTGGTCCTGATACCTTGATTCGTGTATTTGACTCAATGCAGCCTGGGTAAGCGGATTGGAGAGGATGTGGTGTATCAATTGGAACAATATCTAATGGCATATGCATAGTCTCTTTGGTCAAGTCATTACTATTTTTGTGACACCCGATCTGAACGCATTACGCGATCCAATTGATTACAAGACATGTGCTGCTGGTATCGTTCGTTTGTTGACCCGGAGTGATTTATTGCTGCAACAAGGCTACTTGAATGACGTATGGCCCAAGATCTTTACTGCATTGCTTGCCATGCTTGAATTACCTCCTACGACCACTGATGATGGACCAGACGAATTTTACACGTTGGATATTTCCGAGGAAGCAGGATACCAAACAGCCTATGCCAGACTATCAACCGCAGCACCTGTGCGTGACAATGTAGCAGCATCCTTGCCTCCTAGCCATATTTACCTGGTACAACAGCTGGTATCCATGTCACCCGAGAAACGCTCATTGATCAAGTCGGTGATGCCAGCAGAAGCAAACCAATTTTTGCCAAAGTATTTTGAAGCTGCAGGCGTTCCCATGTCCCAACTCTAGAAGGACAATGTTATCTTTTTTATTTTCTTCTTTTTAGCCCTTTTCTATCCTTGTTTTGATTCTTGTCCCAAACTCCCCCACCTTACCCATTCACTCACTTACAACATCCCCCATCCACCACCAATAACACCACTACCACCAGTATCACCAATTACACACACTCACATACACAGCACCATTCACAAAGAAACCTTTTGCATGATTTGAAAGAATAAATAGCTACATGAAGTTGGCTGAAATATATATAGATGGATCTTGAAGGGACGCTTGTTACATATATCCCATGCTGGAGGATGTAGGATGATGCGTGTAATGATGATGATGTCGTTGAGGACCACCAGCAGAAACGGGATTTGTTGCTGTTGTAGTGGATGGCATACAGGTAGTAGCAGTGGAATGATGATGTCCAAGGCCGTTTGCTGAAGCATTGGTACTGCTATAACTTGGCGTATACTTGCGAATGATTTTCCTCAATGCATGTGGCAATGTCTTCCAAGAAAACACCTTGACGTCCTTTTCGATATTACGAGGTTTGGGATGTGGAAAGCCCATGATCAACTTGAAGAATTCGGCACAATCGGGTTTGCATTTAGATACGGTCAAGGGCCGAAAGCCTTCGAGGTTACGGCGAATACGATTCTTTTCTTCCACAGTGAATTGCACACCAATGAGTCCTTCCAATAAATAAATACAATCGACGGATGTGATAAAGTAATCATTTCGATCACGCCAATAAATGCAGGATACCACCAAGGATGTATTGTTTCCACTACCACCACTACCATTCTGAAAAGAGGGATGATGATGATGTGGTGGTGGTGCTGGATAACCTGTATTTTGTCCAAGGCCTTGATGATGTTGTTGCTGTCCTGCAGCAGCAGCAGCAGCAGCCACTGCAGCCGCTGCAGCCGCTGCTGCCATATTTTCTCGCATCCGTTGTTGATGATGTTCTTGTTGATCCATTGGCTTAAAAGAGCATGCAATTTGTGTATGACCATCTGGTGTTTCCCCATCAGCACGTCGTGTAAATTGAACCAATCGACGACCTGCTGCCCACTCTTGAGGTGTCCAATTGGTTGTCATTTCATTCAATTCACCACAGATACGCAAATGGGCTTTGTTCAATACACCAGCAATGGATTGTGTCGTGTAGTAGTAATGATGACTGGTTGTAGAGGATGACGACGATGAGGAGGATGGCGTGGCAGGTGGAATACCTTGTTGATGTACTGACATTGCATTGGGGTGATATTGCTGTTGCATAGCATGATAGGCGTTGTTATTCGTACCATGAGCACCAGCATTCGTCACCGAGGATGCTGGTGTATGTGGTGGCGTAGGCATTTCTTGGGAGTAAGGCGCAAGTAGCTGCAGCAATTGATAATTGTCTGTGTACATGTTAGCATTGCATATAAATGATCAAGGCTGCCATGACGCATTACATACCAGCAAATCCCGATGTGTTGTTGGCTGCTGTAGCACTCGTGGTACTTGTGGTAGGGCTCGAGTCCTTGAGAAGATACGTAAATGTACCAAAGGCCCATTGTTGTGGCTGTTGATTATTGTCATTATCGTCATAAATGGCAATTGACAACGGCACTTGTCCTGCATCTAATTGCTGCATGGATGCAGAGGGTGGAGGCACACGTGCACACAAAGTGATCCATAAGCGAGGTTCGCCATCGTTCCCCTCTAATGAAGAAGGTACCCATTGTTGTTGCTGCGTTGTCTCAACCGTAGTCATTCCAAACATCAATTTCATGGTAGGTGGTACACGTGTCATTTTTTGCTCGAGTGTCACTGATAACATGTCATCGGATGAGCCTTGCTGTGGATGCCATTGAATGACACGACGGGCTGGTGGTGCCATAAGCATGTCATCTGCAAAGTAGTCCTCTATGATCGAGTAATTCATGTGTGAGTGGATGGTTGTACTTCGTCATAATGCAGTCAAATTTACCAAATGCAAGCGTGTTGGTGCTATTCGAATTGATATTACTGTCATCGGCTGTACCGGTGGTGGTGTCATGATGATGGCTTTCGAGAGGATCGGGTTCCTTGAAAGTAATGGGACCATCGTTACCGCCACCACCAACACCGGCTTCTTCTTGATTCAATCCGCTGATACCTAGTTCAAATAGATTGAAACACGCCATTGTCTCAAAGATTGGGAGAAAAGAGACAAAAAGAGAGACAATAATTGAAACCTGTCATTTTCAAATCAAAAACATATGCTCATTGTTTTTACGCGCCACGATGTGGAATCAACAAATAAAACTACTTTTTTTCATATAGGGAAATTGCCCTTTGCGGTGCCTTTTTGTTTGTTCATGCATGAATGGGTAGCATGATTGGCTGGAGTGGGTAGGATGCGGGGAAAAAACATGCTATGATCTCGATAGATATAGTGGTAGTTACGCCACCCAGGTTGTCATGTCGGTGAATAAGATCAAGTTAAAAAGCTACGCGGGGGGTTCCTTATTGAATACAACAATTGCATACGCACGTGGACAAGGAGACAGTCATATTATGCTTAGATCAAAAACGTTACTTAGAATACAGCCTTGTTTTTATTCTACCTACTAGAATGAAGCAGAAAAGTAAAAGATGGTGTGTGTGTGTGTGTGTGTGTATGGGGAAAAGAAAAAAGTAAAGTGCGTGCGTGAGTGTGTGAGTGTGTTTGTGCGTAAGAGAGAAAGGAAAGGGGGACAAGGAAACAAAAAGAAAGAAAGAAACGATCGTGCAAGAAAGGAAGAAGGAAAAACGAGTGATTGCAAAAGAAAAAAAGGAAAGCATTACATGGGACGATGTTGTTGTAATTGATGATGATGAGAATGATGCGGATGTTGTTGTTGTTGTTGTTGTGCTTGTTCTGGATGCGGATGGTGATGGTGATGGTGGTGGTGATGAGGATGATGATGGGTAGCAGCAGTAGGTGGATATTTAGCAGCAGCAACGGCACCAGCAGCAGCAGCAGCAAGGCCAAAAGTTGTCATATCCCCATGAGTAGGTGTTGTTGTTGTTGCATGTTCTTGAGTAGGCGGAGCAGGAGCACCATTATTATTTGCAGCGGCAGCAGCTACAGCGGCAGCAGCAGCAATCGTAGCAGCATTAGAACGATCAGGTGTAGCTGACGATGGCGATGAGAATTGCTCAGCGTGATAGACCCAATCATCCGAAGGCGGTAAAAGCATATTGTCGTAAGGTGTCGTCATTTCTGGTTTTATCCGTACGCCTGGATGAGGAAATAATTGGGTATACAGATCCGTGGTATTGCCATTGGGTGAAGAGGAATGGTTGGTAAAGGTATTACTCGCATCCGCTGTAGACGATGTTCCATGATGATGATGATGTTCTCCTCCTCCATTATTATTATTATTGCCGTTGCCATGACCCAAATAGCTCATATCAGTCGATCGCTGTCGCTCTTGTAATTGCTGATTTCGTACAAGCTCGGTCTCTAATACTTGGATACGTCGTCCTTGGATCTCAATGATCTCATATGCGTGCTTAATCTGTGCTGCCAATTGATGGTATCCTCGAGTAATCTTGATAATCTGACTTTGCATATCTCGTTCACGACGTGTCATATCATTGGTTGTGGGGATAATACAGGTGGGTGGGGTACCTGCCATCACCGTAGCCGTTGTCGTTGCTGTTGGTGACTGATCCTGCAATTGTGAGGGTGGAGCACCCGTTGATCCACCACCACCACCCATAACAACACCATTGCTGTTTGTCGTTGTTGTTGTAGTAGTAGTCGTAGGAGTCGTATGATGGGTTATTGATGGTGCTGGAGGTACTGGATGTGGTGGTTGTTGTGGTTGTGGTGGATGTGCAACCGTGGCTTGTTGTTGTTGCTGTGATGGTTGTTGTTGTTGTTGTTGTTGTGGGGTTGCTGTATGTTGTTGACCACCCATGACGGATGAAGATGATGACGAGCTTGCTTGAGTAGTAGTCATGTTTCCACCCATGTCTTCCATAGGATTGTTGCTGTTGTTATCTTGTTGTGCTTGAGAGATAGCAGCAGAAGAAACGGAGGATGATCTGCAACGATATTTATCATTCATCATTTCAGTATCCGAATCGTCGCCCACATTGACAATGGTTTCTGGATCTTCTTCAACTTTGACACGTTTCCGACGAGGATAACGGGCTGCCTTGCGACGAATCAGGTGAAAGAGATCACGTCTGCCAGGGCGAAAATAAGGATGATACCAACGACAAGATTCTTTATCCCGAGTATCTTTGGTCTTGCGAGCGTCCGTATCCCGTTGAAACCCATAAATCTATTTTCCTTTCACTGTCAGATCTAAAATACAATATACAAAAAGGGGGAAGGTAGGTAGATAGGTAGATAGAGGGGAGACTATGAAGGGAGGGATATATATCATGTACTTACGTTGAGTTGACGTACAAAGGAGGCAAACTTGCAATGCTTGAATAATCGAGGAAGTACGACTTCAGTGAATTCTATAGGGAGAGTAATAATAATAAGGTTTTGATCCATTGTGAAGATATGGGTTTAAAAGGAGGCGTTGGATACATACTTGGAATACACTCGATAATAAACATATCTTTGCCATCGTGTTTGCACCAACGTGCGTACTTTTGTTCGTTGTCAGGGGCTTGAAGGCTCCTATTTTATAATGATGAATACATACATACAATATGCCCCATCCATCCATCCATCCATCATTGACTTACTGATATAATTTTGACACAAAACCCGCAATACCGCGTTCGGAATGATTGACCTCCACATTATCAAGCTCGTGGACATGAAGGGGATTATCGAGCAATAAGGGCGTTTGTCCGTGCCAATAGTCCTGCATCATGGCTGTCGTGGGATGAGGTGTTAAATGTACATGGCGTGAATATTCAGTGGTGGAGGATGCTGGCTCTTGATGGTGGTGGAATGGGGTTGTGTCAATAGAGGAGGAAGACGCGGTGAGCAAATGGAAATGACGTTCAGCATCCAAGGAAGAAGTTGACGAGCGTTGTTGTTGTTGTTGTTGAGTGGGAAAAGTGACGTCGTTGGATGGCGGTGATTGTAGAGAAGTAGATGGTGATGAGGAAAAGGTGTTCATGGGTCGTAACCGTTGCGAAAAGGTGTTGTTCTCCGCAGTAGTAGTGGTAGTGGAAGGAGAAGCAATAGTGGAAGAAAAGTGCGGCGATGTGTCCGCGGCATAATCAGGATAATCCATTGGACAACAAGCCGGTAATCTTCGGCAATACACAGCTATGTGGGTTGTGTGGGGGGGGGGAAATGGTCAATAACAAGAAGCGAACACCCCTTGATCTGATGGCCCTTACTTACTACACGGACTTGCTGTTGACGGAAATTAAGCAAGAAGGGAAAAGGGTAATAATAATAACAATGTTGACGGTGATGATGATGATAAGATGAATCAGTAGGAGAAATATAGCAAGAGCAAGCAAGAGAAAAAGTGAAAGAGACAGAAAGGGAGAAAGAGAGAGAGTGAGAGTGAAAAAAAAGAGAAGAGAGAGAGAGGGAGAAAAGAAAGAGAAAAGGGCAACACAAAAGAGAGAGATCTTTCACACACTCATTCACCCACCCACTTATTCACGTATTCTTGCACACACCCATACACGTGTGGCTTAAAATTCTTCACCTGTTGGGACGAATGGGACAAGGGAAGTCTAGTAGCATACCCTAACTTGGGATTAATTCATAAATGGGGTTCCCATCATTATGGATTATCGATCGTCCAAGGTGTGTGTGCACGTCAATGATACCTAATATGCATCTACAATTGGGCAAAACAAATACTTCTCCATGATGTGTATATGCACAACAGCCCGCATCTCCGCATTTACGCGTGTATATGTATGTGCACATTCTGATGGAGGAGAGAGACAGAGAGGGAGAAGAATCGAAGGATGAATCGTTTTGTGTGTTCAGGAGTAGAAAGGTACAATGCACCACCACCATCACTGCTGCTGCTGCTGGGAGAAGCAATCCACATACATAATACATGTCACTCCAATTTCTGGATAAAGGTGGTGTATCATCAGATGAGTTTGTATAATATGCATGCTGATGTCTGTGATTTTTCCCATCGCTCATCACACAACCACGACGCACACACACACACACTTCTCTCTCTCTCTATGATAATATAGGGTTGCAGATAGGAGAATGTCCGCTATATACTTAAACCATGTTGCGATATAATATACACACACACACATGCAGTTCATCTGCAAATGACCCAAAAACTCTACCCTTTCCCCCACCGTCTCCTTGATCCTTAGCCGTTCTTATCCCATTATTACTATTGTCGAGATATCCACAACGCTGGTTGCATTAACAATCTGAACATGATGTGCAAGGTGATTTATAGGTTCCGCTTTCTGTATTTAGCTAAGCTACTTATTCTTGGGCCCGTGCGAGGCAGAGAGGGAAGAGTATATGTGTAAAACGGAACATGTGTTTTCTTGTGTTGCCGCAATTAAAATTCAATGCGAGTCGTTGTGTCAACCTTGATTTTGTGTTTCATTGGGGAATATTCGACTGGTTGAGGACGAAGGTGAGATAGTCGACGATGTAAGGGAAGATGAGATGAGCGTCGGGGCAATTCGCCGTTTCTTGGTCTTGTCCGCTTGTGGTGTCACCGTTGCTATGGCTGCGCGCTTTTCCACTCGTGTGGGTTGAGGAGGTGAGCTGATATCCATCATCACTACGTCTTTTTCGGTTGCATGTTGTTGTTGTTGTTGTTGCTCATATGGAATGTCATTGTCTATGGATGTCGTCATTGTGATCGATTCACGAGCTGGTAATTTGCCAATGACCCCGAGTTCCTCCTCATCAAATACGACCGTTGAACAATATCCATCAGCGGACGAAAATGCCAACATCCTTCCATCATGCGACCTATTTCCCAAAAGATGCATATGCATGCCTCCGTGTAAATAACAATAACGATCTCATAATGTCGCAGCATTATTGACTTACCAGCTGACATCGGTGATGGGAGCGAAATGCATGCCAGACACGACACACAATGGCTTGCTTTGTTGGGTATCATAAATATAAATGGCTTCTTGACTAGCAACTGCATATAACAATCGATGTGGAAGCGTGAAAAGCTTTGCTTTCTTGGTGGGTCGTAATTGATAGGCGTGGCGAGACCAACGTACCGCAATGGTAGGCTTGTTGTGATTGCTGGTGTGTGCAATAGGATGCCTAACCGCACAAATTAGATTGTGAATGTGCCTTTTTTTGTCATTATAAGATCCTTACTTGCGAATTGTATTCCTGGGGTATATGAATGCACAATGCATAACATTGCTATCCCCATCCTCGGCACCAGCTGTCATTACTCCTGCAGGTGTAATCAGGAACGTCCCATCTGGACTGAAGGATAATCGCCGAAAGAATGTGACAAGATTTTCGTCATGATAGAAACGAGTCGATGTGCTCTCAGCCGTCTTGTTCATCTTGTAATGTCGTTTTGCCGCTCCAAAATGCAGTCGTCGCTGTGAGTCCTGTTTGTAATGGTAAACAGCCACGGATCTACAATAAAGTGTCAACAAGGAATACCCAAGAATAACTCTATTTTCACATGCCATCACACACACACATATCCTCGGTGCCTCCCTCATTGCTCAGCTCGTGTGTGTGTGTATGTGTGTGTATCCCCATCCACACCCAATCCAAATTTACCTATCGCTACTTTGTGTTGCAACATATTCTCCGAGAGGATCCCATGCTACTCCTTGGACATAATGCGTGTGGTCTGTAAACACGTGGATGGTACTGCCTGTATTCATTCTCCTTTTAGCTCGGGGTTCCTCCCTTTCCACGTATCCAATGATACTTGCGTGCACCAATACTCCATACTCGAGCTGTATTGTCGATGCTTGCTGTGATAATGTATTCCCCACATGGCGACCATGCTAAGTCGTAAATCTCCTTATTGTGGCCGCTAAAAAGAAGAAAAACTTGAGCAAAAAAGTCCATGTTCTCGATGTTACTCCATTGACTTACTGGAACATATGCACCACACTCCATGACTCCTTTTCAAATTCAGCATTGTCCCTTTCAAAGGCTGATTCACCAACAATGGATCGTTTCCAGATAATCACACACGAATCTACCATGAACCACATTGAGCTCCTATCTCGTGTTACGTCCAATGCAAATACTATGCTTACCATCTCCTGCAGATGCCAGATATTCGCCTGAAGGAGAAAACCGAACCACGTTGACAGGACCAGAATGTCGCTTGAGTTCTGAGAGAAATTCAATATGTACAGGAAGACCGGTCTTGTTATTGTCTTTGCTATTGTCAGCACGTCGTTTGATGCTCCACAGCTAGGTGCGTTTTAAGATACACATATTGAGTCTTGGTTGAAGCGAAAAGAGAAGCCATCATAGTGTCGATTGTCTTACTCGAACAGAGGTGTCTGCACCAGCACTAGCGAACCGAATGCCATCCGATGAATAGTCGACCGAGTAAATCGCGAGGCCGTCGTGCCAATTGATCTCAATGGTCTATTTAAAAGTGTTACCCTTAGTAAAATAATACAATGAGAGAGGCTCTGTGGGTGTGTGCATGGGAAGGAGTTGTGATGTTACCTTGGCTTTCATGGCGTGGAATGGGCAATAATACAGAAAAGAGACTGAAACAAAGCGAGTCAACCAACGCGTCCCAAAACGCGCCTCGCGTTTCATGATGGCAGGTTTTGTACACAGGGCGCGTCACATTGCAGATCCACTATCCACCTTGCGCACGGACACTTTGAAGACACCCATCCATCTTGGATAGCTATAATTCCTCTACTGATGGAAAATGACAAGACATATGGATCTTATTGTTATACCTGCTTCCTGAATCATTACTGCTATGCGATCTGTATGGAAGCTCTGATAATAAACGACATGGCTTTGCAACAACACTACACATGATGGAGTAATAAGCTTACGCATCTACGCAATCACATTACACCGTTATAGTAGTAGTCTTCTTCAAAGGATCCTTTGATCCTTAATATCCATAGTAGCAATAAGAGGATATCTCTGTAATAAGCTGCCCTGCACAATGCTCACGGCAGCGAACACATTAGCTCATTAACATCTGTATACCCTATTTGAACTCCTGTCATCAGTTGATAGCCTTTCCTACATTTATACCCTCCCATTCAAAATCCTCATATGAAACGTGGGATCTTTATGAAAACAATGTTGATCACCATGGCTGAGAGTACATTGTGTGAAAGTTTCATGTTCGAGGAAGCCAATCTCGGAGGTCTAGGGCGCTCAGGACGTGACCATTCTCCACTTTTAGCCTCCCATTCCAAATCCTCATAATGAAGCATACGGTTTTTAAATGAATGAAGTTAATCAGCATATCAAACAAACCTTCATACCAAGTTTCAAGTTCGAGATGGGGAATCCCAAGGTAAGTCATACTAACTGATATTTCATAAATTTGGACGGGTGCGGGATTTCCGTCCTTCATAGTCAATCATCCATTACACCCTCCCATTCAAAATCTTTGAATGAAGTGTGGGTTCTTTATTAAGACAAAGTTGATCAGCGTGTCATAGAGCACATTGTGTGAAAGTTTCAGGTTTCAGATAGGCAATCTCGTGGTCATGGGCCGTTCATTCTACTTATATTCCGGTTCGTTCATCATCCGACGCCCCCGTTTTATTTCTTACAATGAAGCCTGTGATTTTAATATCAATGGAGTTGATCAGCATGTCGAAGCCCGGCGCCCTGACCAAGTTTCACAATGGAGCTCGACAACCGCGGGGGTGTCCACTATACACCCTACTTGCGCTCCGTCCGACCAACGTCTCTCCTATATTTGGACCGTCGGATTCATTGGAACATCATAATGAAGCATTCTGTTTTTAGATGAATGGAATTGATCAGCATGATTCAGAGAACCTTATTACCAAGTTTCAAGCTTGATATGGGGAATCCCAAGATAATACATAGTAAATGACTTTTCCATAAATCCGGCGCTTTCCCAATTTCCGTCGATCATAGTCAATCCCACATTATGCCCTCCCATCCAAAATTTTCAAATGAAGTGTGGGTTCTTTATTAATGCAAAGTTGATCAGCATGCCCGAGAGCATATTCTGACCAAGTTTGAGGTCAAGGTGAGCAATCTCAAGATCAAGCAGTAATATATAGTGTCCACGGATTTGTCTGACAGCGTACCCAACTTCATTTCCAGCTCTTCCACTTTCAGTTTTTCGTCTCTTCCATCCATCCCCAACTGTT
>JNEU01001080.1:0-24810 GCA_000697475.1 Lichtheimia corymbifera B2541
GGTGGGGGCTTTCAAAAAATATCGTCTGCCTATCACTGCCTATCACTGCCTTGCATTACTTATATAGAGACTAGCACTGCCTATCACTGCCTTGCATTACAACATAGAGCCTAGCACTGCGTGGCACTGAATATCACTGTGTGGCACTACTAGTATAAAGACTAGCACTACCTATCACTGCCTTGCATTACAATATAGAGCCTAGCACTGCCTAGCACTGAATATCACTGCGTGGCACTACTAGTGTAAAGACTAGCACTGCCTATCACTGCCTTGCATTACAATATGGAGCCTAGCACTGCGTGGCACTGAATATCACTGCGTGGCACTACTAGTGTAAAGACTAGCACTGCCTATCACTGCCTTGCATTACAATATGGAGCCTAGCACTGCGTGGCACTGAATATCACTGCCTGGCACTACTAATAGAAAGACTAGCACTGCCTAGCAATTTTACTATATGGCCTGGCATTGAATGGCAACACAGTGCAAGGTGAGGAATTCCTAGCACTTAAGTGCCAGGCATTGCCTTTCTATTATATTGAAGTGCTTTGCAATGATATTTTATCTTTCTTCCGAGATGGACCGACGGAAATTCCGCACCTGCCCGGATTCATTGAAATGTCATTTAGTATGGAATACCTTGGGATTACCACTTTTGAACTTGAAACTTGGTAAGCAGGCTCTCTGAGTCATGTTGATCAACTCCATTCATTTTAAAATTGCATACTTCATTATGATGTTTTACAAATCGGGCGGCCCAAATATAGAAGAGTTGATGGATCGACGGAACGCAAGTAGGGTGTATAGTGCACCCCCCCGCCGTTGTCCACCTCCATCGTAATACTTGGTCAGGCCGTGGGCTTCGTCATGATGATCAACTCCATTCATATTAAGGTCGCAGGCTTCATTGTGAGAAATAAATGGGGGCGTCCGACGATGAATGCACGGAAATACAAGTAGGGAGGACGGCCCATAAACTTGAGATTGCCCATTTCGAACCTGAAAACTTCACACAAGATGCTCTTGGACACGTTTATCAACTTTGTCATAATAGGGAACCCATGCTTCATTTGAAGATCTTGAA
Organism: Lichtheimia corymbifera B2541; assembly: GCA_000697475.1. Classification (NCBI taxonomy): domain Eukaryota; kingdom Fungi; phylum Mucoromycota; class Mucoromycetes; order Mucorales; family Lichtheimiaceae; genus Lichtheimia; species Lichtheimia corymbifera. The sequence continues at coordinate 1,088 of JNEU01001080.1, forward strand.
CGGGAGGGTATAATGTGGGGTTTACTATGTCGGATGGAAATTCCGCGCCCGCCCGGATTCATTGAAATGTCATTTAGAATGAATCACCTTGAGGTTCCCACTTTTGAACTTGAAACTTCGTAAGAAGATTCTCTGAGTCCTGCTGATCAAATCTATTCATATAAAAACCACAGGTTTCATTATGAGAAGTTTGAATGGGACGATCCAAATATAGGAGAGACGATGAATTTAAGTAGAGTGGGCGGTTCATTTTGCCTAGAGATTGCGCATCTCCAGCTCGAAACTTCCCCACAAGATGCTCTCGGGTAGGTTGATCAACGTTGTTCTTATAAATCCTCTGTGCTTCATTATGAAGATGTTGAGCACATAGGAGGAGAGTAATGTGGGAGAGACTATAAATAACGGAAGGAAACACGCAGCTTACTATTATAGAGGTAGTTTCTTTTTTTGTAAATATGAATGAAAAAGGGTTGCATGATCCAGTAAAGATGAGCACTACGGCAGTGTGGTGTGGTGGTTGGGTAAACATGTAAGCTTATTGTAAGATCGTTACTCCATAGGTTGTTGTACATAGTGTTAACCCACCCAACAAGAAATCAAATATTTATGAGCAAAGGGAGCAACCCAAGCCGCTAGCCACTGTGTTTAATCATTGAAAGTGTACGCTTACGATGGAAAGTGCATGAACTTTGGTCAGCGGATACAACCCAATGACCCTTTTTCTTCAACAAAGGTGGTATGGCATCATCATTCGTTAGCATTCATGCGAAGGAGAAGTCTGCTTAAAAGGGCAAAGCAGTGGTATGACTATCTGCAAGCTTCAAGTGATCAAGTGCTTTGATCTTTGCAATCAATGGATGTTTTCTTGTCCAACCCAAGTAATGTTTTAGCATACGTAACGGATCATTTTTCTCTTTATCCAACGCTTGCCAATAATGAAACGTTAACTGGCTGCATCATTGTTTGATATCATGGCCAATCATAATTCGTTGCCATCAAGAGAAGCTTGATCATCTTGTCCACAATGAAATCGGTAAACAAAAAAACTCGGATGGCAGCAGATCGAACAATGTCATGCCATGTATTTTTATGTGTCAACCCATTTGCCACTTTACCAAGATTAAAAAAAGTCGAAACGCGAGATTGGATGATACGATTCGATTCTGTATGTATGTTATTCTTGTCCTTATCACAATGAAGATGATGATATGCATAGGGTGCATGTTTATTTTCCTTTTGTATCAAAGCTCATCCATGTGTTCTCTTTCCACCGGTGATTTCATGGTATAGTAAGTATGGAGATTAGATGGGTGATAGGTGTGTGATAACAATGAAGGAAAGGAGGTGTGGGAGGGTGTTGTTGTATGTAGTAGAAAGGTAGATTGGGCGTTATGCCATTGCATACATGCATCGGAAAGACGGCCGTGGTTGATGGTGGTACAAGCTGCTGTTGGACTGTTTGCGGAAGAAAGAACATGGTTTCCAAACGCTTTGTTCTCGCCCTCTTTGTTTCTTTACCTTTTACTTGACATAGACCCTTCTTCATACACAACACTACTCTCTCTCTTTCTCTTCTCTCCCTTTCTCAATGGCACAAATTGGTAAATTGAGGAACCATTCAGGACTGCGACTGGATCTCAATTCGCGGCCAACGACACCTTGCAGCCTGGATGACGAAACAGGTGCACCTTCATTGAAACCATCGACTTCCACGGAAAGCAGCGGCAACTGGCGTGAGGATCTAGCTCGTATCGTTAGTCAAAATCGATCCCAAAGCAAGTTGGCACCCCAAAGCGACGAAGAACTTAAAGCAGACGACTTTGAAAACGTTCAAAAGTTGGGCGAAGGTGCTGCTGGTGTTGTATGGAAAGTGCGTTACAAGGCAACAGGTCTTGTTATGGCCAAAAAGGTATGCTTAGACACGAGCAAAGTGGGTGAGTGGATGGATCACTGATCATGGTGTTATAAAAGACAATTACAGTGGAAGCCGAACCACAGTTGCAGCGACAAATCCTTCGTGAGCTTTCGTTCTTAAAGACATGCGAATCTCCTCATATTGTTTCATTTTATGGTGCCTTCCTCGATGATGGTGATACAACCATTGCTATTTGCATGGAATATTGTGACGGTGGCAGCTTTGAAGACATTTACAAACGTGCACGCGATATGCATGGTGTGATCGGTGAAACCGTCTTGGCTAGACTCGCAGAATCGGTAAGTGAGATCACCACGTGTTTTGGTTATTTTTATCAGTGATTGACATTTATATCTCTTTAATAGGTCTGCAAAGGTCTGATTTACTTGCATTCCAAGAACGTTATTCATAGAGGTGAGAAGGAGGAGCGCTATTTTCTTTCTTCATCATTATCATGTTGACTCTTTATTTTAGATATCAAACCATCGAATATCCTGATGACAAGGAAGGGTGAAATCAAGCTATGTGACCTTGGCGTTTCGGGCGAGTTGATCAATTCAATGGCGGAAACATTTACTGGAACTCAGTATTACATGGCGGTAAGAAATAGGGAGAGTGGGGGGTTGTTCGCTCGCTCGCTCACCGCGTGCACGGCCTAATATGCGAGAGTAACACAATCTGACTTTTTTGTAGCCCGAGCGCATTCAGGGCGCCACTTACTCTGTCCAATCTGACATTTGGTCACTAGGCTTGACTATCATTGAAGTTGCTCAGAACCATCCTGCACTACCCCCGCCAGGTCAACCCCATCTTTCAGTGTTTGAATTACTTGATTTCATCGTCAGCCAGCCCTTGCCAACTTTGGGTAATGATCGATCGGAAGAGTGTAGAGACTTTGTTGCCAAATGGTAAAGTATTATTATTTGTCGGAGGCAAATTGAGAGAAGGGGGGTGAAGGATTAAGACTCATTCCCTGTTTTTGTATTTCTTTCTATCTCTCTAGCTTGATCAAGAAACCTACCGACCGACCTGGACCCGAAGCTATGCTTGAACATGCTTTTATCAAGGAACGTGCTGATCCTTCACAAGACTTGGCATCGTGGCTCAAGGAGGTGTGGAATTGGAAGTAATCGACAACATGGCTTGAACGTTTTCTTTGTTACCCTTTTGATAACTCTATCTTTCTCTTTGCAACATCTCTCCCTGATCGTCGCTACAATCCATATCTATCATTGTGTTTATACCCGCATCGTGCCTCTTTTATTTTTTGTTCATTCCAAATGGATCGCTTTTACATTATCCCACTATGAAGTTCCTATCTGCGTGTTGTGTGTGTGTGTGTATGTAATGTATCTCTCTTCTCAATGACAGTTTTTTTTTTCGCATATGGTTATTCATATCTGGCCTATGCATGCTTTGTTGGGTCTGGATTTACCGGATTAAGCAAGTGCGACCCTGTTCGTAAACGCATAACAGCTGAATCGGTGCATTTTTCTTTGTCTATTAAGGGAGGATATGTCAGAATCAAAGAATCAAAGACATGAATTGAGAACAACTTGCCATGTTCATTCAAATACGGTGGTATTTGATTTGGGCCTGATGATTGCATGGTCGGCGTAATGTGTGCTGATGGTGATGGTATTGGTGGTGGTGGTGGTGGTGGTGTCATGGATATACAAGGTTGGGTATGTGGAGATCCCTTCATGAAAACCTGCGTATACTCTTCAAGAGTTCGAAATCGCCTCTCCAATTCAACAAGTTCTATGTAGGATGTTATATAAGAAAAAATCGTCCATGATGGATAATTATATTGACTCACTTTCCAAGGGAGATGCCATTAACACGTTATTGGGATAAAATTGGGTCGTTGTCGTAGAATCTGGTATTATATTATATATCAATATATGAGATATTGTTGAATGTAACCACTTACTTGCAGAAGGTGGTGCTGGTGTTGTCAATGATGCCCGTAGTATACTTAGCATACTTGCAATCGCCTGTATTTTCATATGAGTCTTTGGGTTCATTGGCTAATCGTACCATTGTCTTTTTTTACCGTTTGTTGATTATGAACGATGTGTTTTATATGCGTGAGATCATTACGCAAATTCTGGTAGTTTTGAGCAATAAGAGCTACGCGTTGAGACATATGCCGACACATGTGATTTGCTGGGGAGCAGTGATATTCGCTGGAAGAATTCTCCAAGGCCGACACGTGCAATGGGGCCATGCTGCGTAATGAACGAACACTTTTACGCTTGATTTTGGCCAATTCATGTACTGATCCTCGTTTGAAATGGGGATGGCGAAACTCCCATGCTTGACTGTCTTGACATAAAGTGGAATGAACAATATCGTTGACCTTGCTGAAACCATACACTGTTGCAGATGCGACTTTCAGACGTACAGTACACACAGTGAGAGGGCTCTACTACCACTTACTATTGAGCTGCCTTACGAAGCTTTGCCAATTATTATGCTTGAAGTAACGAGGCAGCACATGTTGAGAAAACTTGGATGGATTGGAGACGCGGATAATGTCACCCGTATCACACCATGAGATTAGATTCTGCACGTCTGGATCATGCAGCATACTATAATTGTTTGGATTAGAGACCTCCCTTTTGTCGATCCCCTATCATACAAGTACCTGTAAAGTTTGCTAACAAACACTGCATGTGTCTTTGGAGGTGTTAGCGTGGGTGAATGACTCTCCTCACTTTCTCTAAATACGTCGTGGGAATCGGTTGGCAACATGCATATATTTAAAGATGGGATATGGCCAATACGTACTCGTATTCTTCAGAATTGCTGCTGTCATGCTTTGCGTTCACTTTGGAGGGAGCACGAGACGATACTGGATTCATCATAGATGGGAGAATTTCACACCTTTTTGTGGTAGACGCGTTGATGGTTCCTTGTATATATTAGCTGGCTTGATAATGACTGCGTGATAACCAATCGCGAAAATGACAGCAAAGTATTTAGCACCTTTGTGTGTTTGTACTTTCTCGTGTCAGTGAACGATAATAAAATAAAGTGGGAAGAAAAACGGGCTGGGAATGGGATAGGGAATGTGGTAAAGTGATACCGAAAACCAATGGCTTGGATGAGATGGCTTCATATGGTAAGAGGGGTTGCCAATATGGTAATCGGTACCAATTTTTCAAGAGAGTATAATCCAAAGAAGGGATCATCAAGGGGATACATGCTTCTTTCACGTTAGACTACAGCAAGGAATATGACGCAATGTTTGTGCTACTGTATCATGCCACTCTTTTCAATCATCAATAAATGTTTTTTTTCCTTTGCTCGTCAAAAAGCTCATGTAAAATATCATATCGAGATACGGTCGTAGGAGATCAATTATATTTCCGTTTTTGAACCAAACTGGGTAATGAGAGAGACTAAAAGTTGTACTATGTATAAAGGTAGAAAACAGGAGGGGGAGGGGGAGTGTGAGAAAGAGTCAAAAAGAAAAACAAATAAATGATAAGGTGTTGTTGTTTTATGATGGTGGAGATGCACGTTCGACATAGTTACTTGGGAAGACACCTTGCATTGGACCATGCTCGCCATTATCCTTGTAACCCATCCACCAGATATCATCGCTTCTATCCACCACGATAATGGGATCACTCTTGTCGAATCCAAGTTCACCATGTTCACGTGCATTAAAGTCGAACTTTGCATAGTAAAGATGTGGGTGGTCTTCAGTAGATGGCAGGTCGTCACGATTATTCAAAGCAGCAGCTTCCATGGCAGCTACGAAGTCCTTGTGATATTGTTTACCGTTGGGGGCCTCTCTGGTGCCAGCCAAAGCAGGATCACGAGATGAGAAATAGTCTTGTACCATTCGCTTGGATGCAGCACGTCCATCCAATGCTGCTGCAGCACCCAGTGAATTCTTTCTGCCTTGACTTGCCATATCATCATGCTCATCACCATCATTGCTGCTGTTTTCGGTATCATCGTCATCATCATCGTCGTCGTCGTCGTTCACTTGACGATGCGCTTGTGTTACAGTCACCGTAGCAGCCGATGCCCCAATAATTTGTGGTGCATGTCCTCGTTCAATAGGTGACGCTGCATGTGTCTCTTTCCATCGGACTGATGGATCATCTGGTGTACCAAGCGGTGATGACATTGGATGACTAGGTGCACTGAAGACCAAATTGGTATCAATCGGTGGCAGAGAAGGTGTTTCAGACCATCGGAAAGAACTTGTCTTGAATAAGCTGCTCTCAATGTCACGTTTACCACCATCCTCTTTTTCTTCAACAGTGGCTACACTCTTTGCCGGTTCTGGTTGCTGTGATGACGATGGTTGCATAGCTGTCAATGCTGGTTGGTATGTAGATGATGGCATCATTGCGTCTGAATAGGGTTGTGATGATACTTGTTGTGCTGCAGCAGCTGTGGATTGTGGTTGAGATGATGAGTGCATGGCTGTCGTTGCTGCTACTGCTGCTGAGGATGAAGATGCGAGGGCAGCAGTTTCTGAAAGCATGTCTTTGGTGTTGTAACTTGGGTATGGGGGATCATTGCTGCTGCTACTAGCGTCAACATGGGATAAAGGTCGCTCATTTGTGACAACGCCGCTGTATTTGTCGTTTGACTCGTTTTCAGAGACATCGGATACAGTCAATGAGGCAAGATCAAGACCAGATTCATATTGACGAGGTGTTGAGCGAGGATGATCCATGCTTGACTCACTTGATGGTCGCAGCATATCTCGTGATTGATGCGATGCTGATGACGATGTTGCAGCTGCAGCTGCTGTTGCTGCTGTTGCTGCTACTCCTGCTGCTACCGTTTCTGATGCAGGCATTACTGATGATGTTGTATTATCCTTTGTGACTATGGCCGTTGCCTTTGCAGAATCAACATTGGGTGCTGTTGTCCATCGTACAATATCTGGATCCGATGAGAAATCAGTCATGGAAGGGCGAGTTGAAGAAGTAGCAAAGAGATCATTGCTGTTGCCGACACCACCGTACTCTGGTGTAGGACCAAAAGATGCATCTGAATACATGGATACAGCTGTCACAGGGCGAAGCATTGCCACGCCTTGATCCTCATGGGTTGTGTAATTGGTCCATCGAACATTGGATGCTTCATGTTCACCAGGTGTATTAGCCATGGATCGTGTATTCTCATTGTTGTTTTCTCGTCCCATCATAGGTGCCATCACCATAGCAGCACCAATAGCACCACTAGCATCATCGGTATTGGTCCATCGTACATTGGAAGAAGCAGGTTGGCCATCATTGGTGACAAGCATGGAAGAGGTTGAATACATTGAAACAGGGCCGACGGTTGCTGTTGTTGGTCCATCTAATGCGGGGACATTGGTCCAACGCACTGCAGCCGGATTATTCTCATCAGGGGTTGTTGCTGAGGGAACCGGAGATGTCGACATCATGGAAACAGGACCCACAGTAGCCGTTGCCATGTTATCACCACCAGATGGCACATTTGTCCATCGTACTGCACCTGCACCTTCGCCAGTCAACGTAGATGATGGAGCTGCGGATGGTACTTGTGAAGGAACAGGGGATGGGGCCAATGTTGATAAGGGATCAGAAATAATAGCTGCAGTGGTTGTTTCTGCTGTTGGTGCATTTGTCCATCGTACATTGGAAGAGGCTGCTACAGGTTCAGGTACCAAGTTACCAAGATACATTGAATCTTGACCTCCATTGGTGATCGTTCTTGAAGCATAGTTGTTATCGCTGTTGTTGGCTTTTGCTGCATCAGACCAATCGTTGCTCACTGCTAATCCAACAGCTGAAGCACGGAAGGGATTGTATGATTGTCGATTACCGGAAAGAGCGCTTGCAGTAACGGCAGCACCAGCAATACCAGCACTTGTTGGAGCAAGATAAGGTACATTGTTGGACGACATATCTCTTGTAATGTTATCAGCTGATCTGGTCTGCGAACCCAAGTTGGAAAGATTTTCATGCGGTCTTTCATCCCTTGTAGTTCCCGTTGCTGCTGCTGCTGCTGCTCCTGCTGCTACGCCTGTAGCAAATCCTGCCATAGCACCTGCACCACCTTTAAGGCCATTGTTCGTCTCCGTCATTTCAGGAACCTTATCCTTTCCAATGGAGTACAGCTCGCCAGCACCGGCAATTGTGGTATCATCGGAAATGCCCTTTTTGGGGTCGTACATGAGACCGGCTGCACCTGCATTGTTGATCATTGCAAGGACTGACTCAGGACGTTGAGGAGGCTTGCCATAATAAGAGGCGGGATTGCCGGAGGGATTGACCTTGGCTTCCTTTCTTCGCTTGGCATATAGAATGCATAATCCACAAAGCACAATCAAAAAGACGATCCCCAATGCTCCCGCAACTGAGACCAGGACAACAATAGGCGCAGGAAGATAATCTAACATAATACGTGTTAATTTGTTGACCTCGACACCTCTATTTTACCCAACTTACCAGGCCGAGTCAAATCCACATCATAGGACTTGAAAAAAACATTGCTTAACGTATTGGTGGCTCCGTTATCTGAGGACACTGAGAGATATGGAATCCAAGCCGATCCGTTGTATAATGCACTGCTTAGATTTCCATAATCACCAAGGTTGAGGAAGCCTGCTGCAAGCAAAACGGTCTTGTCGTTTCCAAATAAATCTGATTGACCCGATTCCTTCAAGGGCAAAACAGTGACTTGTCGAATAAAACTTCCAGATCCAAGTTCATCATCTTATATCAAGCGGTTAGCATGATATTATGTCATCAAATGATCTTCGTCCTTACCAGGAGTAACAAAGCCTTGTCCATCCCATACTCGAATGTATGCGTTGTTATCTTTCCTATTTGCTCATCAGTATGATGTTTCTCAAATATGGGTATAGTGAGCATATACTTACAGGCCAGTGATGAACGCTTTTTGTGTCCCACTGTCATAGGATACTGCTGTCGTATTACCAGGAAGGCCTGAATCGGTCATATCGGTGGTCACTGCACTCCAACCCTTAGTGTCATAGTCGTATTGTGCCAAAGGGATTGTTGAACCATCTAATTCCAGATTTCCAGCGACAAGAAGCTTGGTCTATTATTTCACATAGGGTCAGTCAATACCATGCAACCCCCATGCACCTATAACTTTTTACCTCTGTCAAAGCAAAATCCAATGCGTCTCCCGAGATACCTTTATCACCAAGGTTGTTCCATTGATGATTGGTAGGATTCAATGTACAAATAGCAGCACATGAGAGTGACCCGGCTGTTGAAAAGTTGCCTGCAATAAGCATTACATTTTCTTGTGGATGGTAATGGATCGCATTCACTTGGGCAGGGGATTTATCAGCGGCTGTTTAAAGAGAAGTTAGTTTAAAGCCCCTTGTACAATGTTGACAACTTACTATGTAATTCAGGAACGGGAACAAACGTCTTATTGACCAAATCATAGACGGCAATACCGCTTGTGTTGGTAGCACTGAAAGATCCTCCAATATACAAATAACCTCCATTGACAGCCATCGTGGATATAGGGCCGCTCCACTGTGCACCAATGCCTGACCATGAGTCGTTGGCATAAAGAGCCACATTTTCAATCTTATCGTCTAATTGGAATTCACCACCAAGGATCATGGTTGTCGTATTGCCATGTTTTGTGTCGCTCCAATAAGCACCAGCAGTGATTGACAATAACTTGCTGCCATCGGGATAAACGGGTAAAGACGACAATGCATCGTGCTCATCCAAAAACGAGAATCCACGTGATTGATATGTTTGAGCGGCTTTCAGGTTTCCAGCATAGACCGTGGATGGGAGAGAATTATTATCCATATGGAATACTCCATAAACAGCACCTGATAAGTACTCCTTGTCATGAACCCAAGTATGATTCGAAACACTCCACCATGCATTGCCACTTGTTGTATTGAAGGTGGTAGTCGATTTGGGATCGTTAAAAGCACCCGTATGATTTCCGGATGCAATAATGAACTTGGAATCCGCTGAAAAATGGATCGCTTCAACCGGGCCATTGACACCTCCACTCAAAGCATCCCATGCATCTTGTCCAATAGTGTATCGAGCAATGTTGTTCATGCCATCACTCTTTCCATTTGCAAGGCCAGAAAAGGAACCACCCACGTAAAGATGTGAATCATCACGTAAAAATGACATGACAGGACCATTCACACCTGCATTGTTGAGACCAACCAATTTCTTGGTGGCAAAGTCGTAGCGCACAATGTTTTGATAGGTCGCATTGGATCCTGCTGGAGATGAGAATTTTCCACCGATATAAACATTGCCATCAGTTGCATCAAGCGCCTTGACTTCTGATCCGTAAGGGATATTATCTTTGTGAAAAAAGATCATTGTGTGAGAAATGGGAATTTGCAATATCCATGGTGATTATCTTACCTTGGAGCGGGCCATAGGAGCCTGACAATGTGGCATTGGTCTTGATCTGAGCATTATCAGGTGTGAATTCAAGCATGCTGGTCAATGTGGTGTTGGATGCTTGCTTAATGAATTGAACAGCTTGAAGATCAATGGTGACATTGTTGCTGGTGGTGGTTGCATTGTGTGCGACTTTGACAGTGACATAGGGTTGGAAATCAACTGTGGTAGCCGAAATCTCTCCAGAGTAGACGAGGAATGTGTTGTCATTTTTGCTGTTGAGATCCACCGTTTTCATTGTTGACGGACCCCCTTCCAAAGGATATGTCGTGACATCCACCTGCGTACGTCCTGAGCAACTATTTCCACATGCTGGTGCGTAAAGGTACACCTCATAAGTACCCGCTTCGGGAAGATAAGGGACAAAGTCGACAGCTGCTTTGGAGGAAGCCATCTGTGATTTGGACATGGTGGTGGCAAGCGTGTAGACGTAGGAATTGTCGAAAAGACCTGAACGCCATGAGCCCGTAGTCTTCACATGGGACCGTTGAGTATAATCCATCGAGGATACACAAGCTTTTCCATTCAATGAATCAACAGCGTACACGAAAATCTCTGAATGAAAGATAAAAAAATGAACATCTTGCTTGTTGCATGGGGGAACACACAATCCTCTTACCTGACATGAAGATTTCGACAGCACTTAATCCAGCTCCTTGACCATACCAAGATGAAATTTCTATCCGAATGCCCGAGGATAATGTTGAATCGCCCACTTGGAAATCTTGATATTCAATGGAGACGTCGTCGGATAGTGAACAATCGGTCGAGCACGTGGTAAGCTTCTTTGTCACAGGATCAATATATGTCAAGTTGAAGGGTACATTGTTGGGTATAGATATAATCCTATAATGGGGCGTTAGGATAAAACTAACATTGTAGTGGGTGTTACACTTACGAAAAGTTCTTTGTGCCTCTGCCATCAAGATGCGTATTACCCAAGCGAATCAAAGAAGGAGTAACTGAATAAGGAAACGAGGCCTCCCACGTGCCTTTCATGTCATCGAGCAAAAGCCAGGGCGTTTGATCCAAGGATTCAGGGCAAACGGCGTTTTGGGGATCATTGTTCTCAGTACCCGAATTAGTCGCCGTGATTTTCTGTAGGGTTGAAATTGACACATGAGTTTCAAGATATATAAAGAGGGAGGAAAAATAAAGCAAAAGAAGGAGGAGAGGGAGGGGGAGAGAGATGATGATCAAAGCAGGAGATGAGGAATGAAATTACACGACAAAAAAGGCAATAATAATGAATAAGTACTTACAGCGGGTGATGCTAGACTGACTGGTTGACTTGCAGGAGCATAATACATTTGCCCATCAGCTGAAGTATCAAATTGGCCTCCAAAATAAACTGTCCCCGTATTCTCGTGTTTGGTGATTGTTGTAACGGGTCGATTGAAACCTTTCCATGGCAACCCATGCCAAGTGTTATTGAGCCATGCTGCTGTACCACCGCCGAAATAAGCAAGCGATTCAGCATATTGAGGTGCATCTGCAACGGGTGCAAGAAATGAACCGCCAACATAGACCGTACGTGATTTGTTGTCGCAATAAAGAGTATAAACAGCGCCATCAAGGCCATTGGCAAGTGCTGAAACCGTTCCTGTGCTGAGATCAATCACGGCAATGTTGGATGCATTCAATGAGCCCAGTTGCATGAACTCGCCTCCAACATAGAGATCGTATCCATTGTCCTTTTGCATGGTGCATGTTGCATAGATCGATCCATGACTAGAAGTAGATGCAAGTAGTTCGAATGTTTGATTGCTGAAAGAGACAATGGACGCGGTAGAGTGTGGTAATTCAGTCAATTGCCGAGTATCTGTATATAGCGATATGCCTCGATAGGGTCCTGCAATCCCTATCTGTTGCAACTGCTCGAGATCAATGACTGGATGTTGGATAAAAGTCGCATGTGCCGTGTGTCGTTGTGTAAACGTTAGCAGCGTCAAGGTCCATAGACAAACGCGCCAGATCATGCTGATCGTTTGATAATTAGGGCAAGGAAACCGACGAGATGCTGGTTGGAATGTGTTGTGCGAGTGGCAGTTGAAGTATAAGATTAAGGAGAAGTGTAATAGTAAAGAAAAAGTATCGAGAGCTTATGACTTCAGGAGATGGTGGATCCCGATCTAGCAATGACGAGCCATATGTTGACAAGGAACGCTGAAACTGAATGGAATATAAGTCTGCCAGCAATTGGCGATTCGAAATGAAGGGAAAGGGCTGACTTGGTTGCAAGCGTGGAAAGGAAGGGCGCAAACAGCAATAACACGGAGCAAGACCAAAAAAAAGTGGATCTCGAAAAAGAGCAACATACCACATGGTAACGGGACACTTTGGCCAATGGTTACACCAGCTTTAATGAATAGCTTTGCTTGTTCCTCTACGCGTAAAAGGCTTTCTTTCTTACCTCTGCTATACGTTCCCCGCATATGTCAACCTAATTGACTTGGTTTTAATAAAGATATAGTTTGATGAATTACTGAACTGTCTTCATCCCACCATTATTTTATACAGTGAAGCATGCCAATAATAGTAGTAGAGCGGCGATACAAGAACGATGCATGTCATTTCTGATGCCGTCTCTAAATGACAACGTGCTTGGAGTAAAATACATCATGCTATTCATTCTTTTAACTGTCTTTACTGGATAACCCTCTTTAAGATCATGCTCTTTCATCAAGCGACTTTTGCATCAAACGTGTCAGTGGCACGAGGTACACTTGTCTTTGCCCATAAACACCGCACCATCATCACGTGTCCTTCCCTTTGCAGCCCTACAATACAAGCAATACGACCTTCCTTGCTACCAAACGTCTTTATCCATTGCTGTCGCTTTTTCTACCCTATTAAAATCTGCTTGCATTGCTTTGTGTGACTCTAAATTAAACTTTAACGGAGATTCCAACTTTCATTTGACGCATTCGAGAATTAACGTATCATGTGCGTTTGGAAATGATGCATCTATTTTGATGGTTCCATACAAATCCAGGTCACTTAGTAAGCTCTTAATCCAGACAATACACATTTTGATCTCTCAAACATGGTTTCTTGTGTCAATACAAAATCCTTTTATTCTTGATGAATATCAATGTGGATGGGAAAACTGGTATGATCGCCTTGATTACGTGTAAGATAGATAGTCGATTCTTGTCTAAAGTGGTTTATCAGCAAACATATGATCCATCGGTAGACGTTGTCATGGCAATCTTACCTGAGACCTCACGACAAGGCAGCAACGAATTTGGCATACGCTACTCATGACAGTGAACACACACGGTATCAACCGAAAATGTGTAGGGCTTGGCTGCCACTTTCACTTAGGACATCCATAGGCTTGCCCATAGACTACTATCAACACTGGGTAGAGCTAATAGATTCCTTTGCCATTGCCATCGGTGACCATTGCAAGTGCTGGAAGAAAAACCTGTGCGAGGAATTGATCACAAACTCTCCGCCTATTGGCACTTCCCACGGACACGCCCTCTCTCTTGATATGCCCATGCATTGTTATCTCTCTAACCACTGCAAAGCATGAATGATATCGATTAAATAATTTTATACATGATATACATGACATTACAATTTATGGGTATAGGGGTTCTAATTATCACGCTGTCATTGTGTGCGTCGAATCAACCAATTTTTGTGGTCATGTGATCAATGCCTTCGCGATCCAGGCGATGCAGCATCAGCACAGCACAGTTATCTCTCATTTGGGCTGTTTGTTTCATAACGAGTCGATAATCAAAAGGGATAAGGTTCACAATTCTGCTTCCATAAATGTTCGTTTCTTGGCTGTTTGCTTGCGTTTCGGTGTGAAGAAAATCACGGGGAGAGCTGTCGTCTCATATTCGTCGTTGCGGACGGCTGACAGCAACCGAAGCAAGATCCGCTTTCAATTTGGCCTTCCTTACTATCTTGATCTGATCTCTCATGAAATTCCGCCACATGAATAAAGAATTGATGGTGTCTTTGAAATCATTGAGTTCTGACAGAGCACTAGGGATAAACACCGTATAGCAATGTATACGCCATTCTTGAGCTTCAAAAGCTGCCAATCTTACCTGGTGATATAGACTGTGAGTTGCCATCCATTTATTTCCGATGCTTTGACAACAGGTTCTAGCTTTACTTACAGCTCATGTCCATTGCCATGATCGATTTGGCTGATAAAGTATAGGTTGTTCAAGATGGCACAGTTGGAGCGGATATTTTTGCTTTGCTGTCGAAGCTTCATATTCTTGGTCTATATGGACTTCCATTCATTGGAATTGATAACGTCAAGCAGGACGTCGATCATCCTTCCGTAGCCTTTTGTGTGGCTCCTTGAATGCAAAGTCCAAGAGCATTGCCACCTCCGATGGTACGGTGTTGGGGAAGCCGTTATATCATCCCCATGCGGGCTGTAGCAGCCTGTGCCACCTAATCCAACTTTACACATGCATCTCGGGATGTAGCTACATCAAAGGAATGTGAGTATGTGCTTCATCAAGCAAGATGATTAGCTCTTCCCCCATCAAGCGAGCCGATGACAATGAAAGTAGGATAAAAATAAACCGCTATAGATCTTCAACAGATAGTTTAATACATTGATCTCTCACAAAATAAGATCGATCACCATCGGTACTGACCAAAGACTTTCTATAAAGGCGTATGATGGAAGAGAGAAAAGAGATGATGTGACAGTAGGCGACAACATCTTTGTGTATATGTGCACGGTGGGCGTGGGTATTTCTGTGGCCACAATGAATGATAAAATGGTCGCTGGGAATAATAATGAGCTGATAGATTGACTTGATGGGATTGGATGTCGATGCATTAATCAGAATTTGAGATAAACAAGAAATATCCAACATCAAGGCCGTTGTTTGTGTGAGTGTTCATTTCAGAAAGAGAAGTCGATTGACATTGTGTGCAAGCGTGGGTGGTGTAACAGCTTCCGTAGAAGAGACCCCCTGGACATGTAACCTTTCAACGTGCATGATGATGATGTATAATGCTATTGTCTTTATTTACAACTTTCTTTTTTTAGATGGCTTTCTAGTGGATGCCTTTCGCTTCTTGCTACTACTGCTACTCTTTTTTGGCTTAACTTCCTCCTCTTCTTCTTCCTCCACGTCTTGTTCAGGTTCAGGTTCTTCACTGGCAATCTCTTCCTGCTCCTCGACTTGTGCTTGCTCAGGTTCCTCAGTAGCGTCTTCAACATTTTCATCCTCCTTCTCATCTTCTTCTTCCTTTTCTTGGTGCTTCCTGGCGGCTAAAGCCTCCTTGGCCTTTTTCCTCGTTACTTTGTTGATCGCATCTTTGCTGGAGACAACAAGCGGGCGCTTAATGGCATCCATGTCGAGATGAATTTCTTCGCCTTGCTCACGTTGTAACTCGAGAATCTTGTCTAACTCTTCAAAATAAATGTCGATGATGTGATATCGGATCGAGTCTGGTTTGCTACGATCTGTGGGACTTGAAGGGGGAAGGATAATAAGTATGCATAATCCCTTCTTTTCTATCCACAACCACATCCCCTCAGATATACTTACTGCAATGGTCCTTCCAACAACATGGTCATATAAGCTTCGGTCATCTCCTCATTCCAATCTTGATTGGCCAAATAAAGGAAAGCAAAGAAAATCATACGTCGCAAAAGCATGTAGTATTTATCCAATCTATGTATATATGCATGAGCCATCATTCTTTGTCCTGGTCGATTGGATGCTCACCTGATACGATCAATTCCGTGCCATTGTGCGCAATGAATTTCCCAAAAGGCTTCCAGAAATGGAATGAAGCTGTCAGTGCTCAAATCCAGTAAGAGGGAACCGAGATCTTGTGCTAATGCTTGTTGAACAAGAGGCTTATCTGACATCCAGTAGCCTAACCATGGTCTATCATCAGTTTTCCATTTACTCTCGTTTATCTCTTTGTCCTTACAATAGAAAAGGCCTTTCCATAGCTTCAATAGATCGGATTTCGATAGATCTGCTCCAGTGGCAATGAACTTTTTTAGCGATCGTACTGCTTTATCCCGAGTTTTCTTTTCTATAATACAAATACAGCTCGCATGAGTATCGTTAATAAACGTGATGCTTGTTCTATTTACCATTTGCAGCGAGTTCTTTGCCAAATGGCAGTGAAACTTCGGGGCCAATTGTATCCATCGATGAAGGGGTTAAGCTTTAAAAGAATGAGACGCCCCGCTTAAAAGCCTGTGGCTGAGTATCTATGCAACCACCTCCAAATCCAAATGCGGACACCGCTATCAACCTGAGGCATCTGAGAGGAACCTGGTCCATTGCCATGGTGATAAAGCACATGTAGCATAAGATATTATAGAACAAAGAGGCTTTTATCATACAATAGATACGTTATTCAAACAAAGAGCTATTTAATCTATCTATTGGGGCTTGGCCACCTCCCACACACGCACAGCAGCATCTTGTCCAACGCTGACAACATTGATCTTGCTATCGTCGCTGCTGTTGTTTAAGAAACCAACATCATTGACGGCATCCACGTGTGCATTCTTGATCACTTCCTTTTTGAATTTCTTCTCGCGGTTCCACACGTAGACATTGGTATCGATAGAACCACTGACAAGGAAATTGTCGCACTTGGACCACGCCAAACCAGTGATACGAGCTGAATGGAATACCCAGGTTTGCACCACAGCCTTGCCAGTTTCAACTTCATATAAAAAGATCTTGCCTACGCTATCACCCACGGCTACAAGATCACCGTTTGGATGAGGAGCAATAGCAGAAATATAACCAAGATGGTTGCCAATTTCTCGGAGAGGGCTTAAAGTTTGACCATCCAGCGTGTACAAATGAACCTTGTTATCCTAATTGGCCGCATGATGTCAACAATCTTTGCTTGGATCGCATCATTCCCCAATGAACCTACCTTGCCACCAACAAAAACGGTCTTTCCTTGAGCATCAATGCTAGCTGTTGAAGCTGTGTATCCAAGATTATCAAGTTCAGCAACCTTGTTACTTTGACCATCGTAAACTTGTACATTGTCAGAGGTTGCTACCACTGTAGTGCCATTGGAAGCCAAACCCAAAGAGTTGGGAAGTGCACCTGTGGAGATCACATTGCCGCTGAAGGATTTGGAAGAAACATCACCCGTTCGAATCACATCATCCATGCCAGCAGACAAAATCTTGGTATCTTGCACTTGGATTGCCACCACTTGGTTAGAGTGATCACCACCTTCAACCGATGCAGCCTGAGTTTTGTCACCATCAGCACCCAAAGACCAAGAGAATACACGACCATCGTAAGATCCGGAAAAGAGAGTGTCCTCACTAGTGACAGCAAGAGCAGTAATACCCTTGGTATGTCCATTGATAGAACGAGAAACCTTGCCGCTGTTCTTATCGAGATAGTTGATTTCACCAGAGAGTGATGTGCTAAGCAACCAGTCATCTTGCCACAAACTGCCAACTTGTTGGTGGTCGACTTCAGATCCAATTTCAAAAGTGCTGATATGAATAATACATGAGCATGGCGGCGACTCGTTTGTCCATGTGTGCATACTTACTTGACCACTGACTTTGCAGCCACATCCCAAATCTTGGCAGTGCAGTCACCTGAGGAAGTGAGCAAATGCGTACTGTCAGGGGACCAGCTGACAGAAAAGATGCTGCCAGTATGGCTGGAATCGGATGTCAACTCGTCAATCTTGTCACCTGATTTGCCGTCGTACAAAAAGATCTACCATCATATTTAGCATGATCGCTATTGACACCCACATTTTTTCCTTTACCTTGCCATCTGCACCAACGCTCACAAAATGGTCGCCATTGGGAGAAAATTCTACGGCATGGATGAATCGAGAATGATCGCGAATCGTCTTGTTGTATTTGAAAGGAACGCCATGATAAAAGACAACAGTCATGTCATCGGAAGCAGTAACAGCACGGAAGGGACGTTGTTGACGGATACTGACGCTATTGACAATCTTGGAATGGCCCGTGATTTCACCCACAGAAGAGAGCGTATCAAATGAAAATGCGTGACCAAAGCTATCATTGTACAATAATGAGCCCCACCATGTGTATGCACGCAACGACAACATCCTCCCTTTGTAACCTTACCGTTCTTTGCCTTCACCCACTGCAATCAAGCGCTTGCTTTCCGAATCCCATGCGATATCAGAAATCTTGCCGGAAACAGGACGAATTTCATTCTTGAGAATATGATCCTCATTCACGGTATCCCAGATACGAACGTTGCCATGGGCATCTACGACGTATCTCAGTTAGATCATGTTGTTACTGAAGCCCTTTCTTTGCTGTACCCTACCTCCAGAGGCAATATAAAAACCACTTGGGCTATAGCGTGCTACTGTTGCCTGAGCATTGTGTCCCACGTATTCAGTTGCAAGTGTAGGGTTCTAGAAATATACAGACACGTGTATCCATGCATCAGCTTTTACGTCTCATCCAACATGATAGCAAAGTGACAAGATCAACATACCTCGATATCACGAATGAATACGGATTTGCCGTTGGTATACACAAAGTTCTTCCCCTTTGGATCCTTGCCGAGTTTGATACCTTCGCCACGGTTGGTTTGAGGAAGGGGAGCGAGCGTGTACTCTATAGACATTCACACTCATGAGTCGGGTTGCTATCCCATGCACCCATGTCCACAACAGATGACATTGTAAGGAAACTTACTTTTGGAATACGACATGACGGTAGAGTAAGATGAGAGGAAGAAAAAAGACAACCGGGTGTGTCGACGCGGGTATTAGGCATACTAAGTTTCTGGTCCCGATTGTCCAGCCTACTAAGCTGGGTGCACACGATCCATGCAAAATGCCAAGCATTGAGAAATGTCACATGAACCTTGACATCCCCCCATCCTCTTTTTCAGGAACATGACAACATGATTTGTTCAAGATGACTTTACTCTTTTTGAGCGGAATGAAATGGAAAAGATACAAGATGACAATAGGATGAATAGCCGAGGATAGCAGCAAGAAGGGGTGGGTAACAAAAGAGAATAAATAGATATATACGCGACGCTGATGAGAATGCTTTTCTTTAGTTGTTGAGTAAAGGTTGTCGCTGGTCAGTATCGTCACGATCGATTGTATCATCCTTGCGACGCCGACAGCAGCCACAAAGCTTACGAGCCAAGAACTTGCAGGAGGCAACCGTGATGTCCTTGATATCTCGGAAAATGTTTGATTTGCTGTTGATAACACGCTCAGGTCGTAGTCGATGTCGATTGTCGATCAGGACTCGAATGCAAGCCTACGATATCACAACAATGAGTCAAAGAATCCCACATATACAATGATACAACTTACAATGACCGCCGTCAATACACCCAATGCTGTGCTAGCCGAGATAAGAAACATGATGATTTGTTGATATCGTACGGCCGACATTACAGGAGCACCACCAAGGATTTGACCCGTCATCATACCAGGGATAGAAATCAAACCAATGACTGACATTTGATTGATGGTTGGCAACATGGCAAGACGTACAGCTTCCACAGCAATCGATCGACCCGCCTCCCATCGACTCGCACCAAAAGCAAGGTAGGTTTCAATATGCTCCTTTCGCGTACTGACACTTGATAGGCAAGTAGAGAGCGCAACGGCCATACCACTCATCATATTCCCCAGCAACATACCCATGGTTGGAATAAAGGTCTCTGGAATCCAAAAGGGGTTCTGCTCCATGGCGAATCGGCTACCAATGATACCGATCAAAAGTGTTGAAACTGCTGTCGATAATAGCACGGCCATAAACTAGAGAGACAGAGAGAGACATCAACGTCAGTAATCCTCTTTTCACTCAATAAAATCCTTCCATTTACAACATACCATGCCAGGAAAGGTTTGCTTAGACTTGTTGTATACGGTTTCATATGCACCCAGGAAGATAAGGACAACTATATTCATTGGATGAGTGGATATACATAGGTGTCATTATCTCCATCATCTTACAGGTCATCAGCATAATGATTGCAGGATGGCGGGCTTTAAACACGTCTTCCAAGATGAATCCCTAATACTAATCGGTAAGACAATCGGATCTGATAAAACCGAAGAGATGGGACTTACCATGATAGTGAGCTGTACAAGACATCGAATGGCTGCAATGATTAATGACTTTTCAAGCTTTAAACCAAGCAGTAACGACATAATGCCTAATAGCAAGAAACAAATGAATACGGTGAACACAAGGTACGCGTGACTCAACACACACACACACACCACACGGCATATATGAGTTGCTTACCGTTGATCAGAATGAAGGTAGAAGCGATCGCCACATTTTGCCACCCCAATTCAGGTTGTTTTCCATAGTCATGCACCTCCTCTGTGCTGGTTGTATTGCTTGCTTGCAACCCGGTTAACTCGAGTAGAAACGATGTCATTAGGGATTCTGAGTTTTAGACAAGGGGGTGGAAAGTAAAAAGCGAGGGTGTAAAAAGAAGGAAGAAAGGAATCTGAGACTAACGGGCTCAAAGTGTCCGAGACGACAAAAACCTTGTCGATCCCCCATAGAGTTTCAGCTTCTTCAATCACATGATATCAAAACCTCTTATTACTACCACTACTGCCACCCACCCTACCATTCATATTCATTCTCTTTCATCCATAGCTAGATCATTGAGGTTGTTGTAGTAGAGGTAGAAATTAATTTCCAGAATCATACTACATTTAAAGATAAATCATCCTTTTGCAGAGGCGCACATGGCTCCATCATATGACTACACCTAGTTCCCTGATCCCGGGCTTGCTGTCGTATGTGTTGCGTCCCATTTTGAACGATATATCAACCTTCCACCATCACGAAGAGACATTGTAATACCATGGACTAGTGGATGCTGCTTATCAAAATGATTGGATTATGCACTTGAATGCATGCACCATGCACATGTGAAGACGGCATCCACATATGCCCCATATACTAGTGCAGTGAAATATCCCTATGATTGTATGTTGATGATCCCATTGACTTTTTTCTCCGAGCGAGGTACCCTATATCTGTACTTTTATATTATTGTCGTATATGTAAGGATATGGATAAAGGCCATGCTGACAATACCTAGGTGTATGGGTGAAGGCACTGCATGCATCTACATATACCACAGGTCTCTTGGATCAAACCATCAGGTGATCACACAGTGACCCTGTAGATGACGACCACGGAAAGGGGTACCTTTCGTCATTATCACACCATCTCCACGTGATCTTGACACGTTTATTTTTGCATGCTTCTGTCATCCAGATACTCCTTCATCATTGACAAATGGTATGAGCAGTAACTTTGGCCTATGTATGCATAGACTTAGGCTCCTGGTCTATGCGCCCCAACACTTTATCAGCTCATGCACGAATTTATCAGTGCATCATCCTCATAGAAATACCCACGCCCACCGTGCAAATAAAAGATGTTGTCGCCACTTATTCTACGCCCAACAACCTCCTTCCTCTTGCATACTCTTTTGATTGATTACAAATGCTCAACCTCTGCTGAAAAGCTGATGTTGTGGTCATTCATAGTGCTTCATTTATATCCTACTCTCATTGTCGTATTGTGATATTGTATTCTTGTAATGAGGCAAGACCCCTTATATATGACTTGATGAATCACTACTCATACACATTACCTTCTTTTTACTTTTGATATAGCTATCGCCCGTGAGGCATCTGCAAAGATTGGGCTTCGGTGCCATGGTCTGCTGTCGGATTCTGAAATTGACATGATTGCATTGTCGATATGGTGTATATACATGGGCCAGGCACGAACCTATATCCAAAGCCGTTGTGCTAATCCATACGTCATCAGTATCATAACCTCCCACTTGGCCATCAGCGTCTAATTGGAAGCAACAAATGGTGCGATGGTATGCGTTTTAGATGCTGTTCTTAAATCATAGGCGCGTTACTACCAAAGCGCCATTCAAGGGAACGACACTGTCTTGTAAAGAAGTAACAATCGCAAATGTTGTTAGTCTCATACAACCTCAGCAAAACAAGTGGAAGTTGACCCAGACATCATCTCAATCAAGAAGATTGCCACTAAGTTCAATTACTTTGTACCAATTTTTACGAGATCCCACGTGGTGACTCTGGGGAATACATCAGCAGTGCTCAACAGGCGAGAACTTTCCCCATCCATTGTTGTCAAATTTCAGCATCCAGCCGACGAGGCTTTTATAAGAAGCAACAAACTACTACATTCGAACATACGTCAGGTGCAAACAGGATCCCATTATATTGGTATTTTGCATTGACATCAAGCTATTGATGGAAGGCAAACGTATCGGCCATATCACCGGTTGATTTTCGTCCCCGTGCGAGGCTTGGAGCATCTGCATGCTGCATTGTATATGGTCATCATTTTCATCATTTTCAATTGATATACAATGGAGATCAGTCAAATGTTACTGGATGGTGAGTTATCATACATACAAAGACAAAAAGGCTCAGCTATACAACCTAATCGTGCCTCTTTTAATATCGATCTCTATAGTCAAGCTTTCGAAAATCTGGTAGTACCGACGACTAGGTGGCAATTGCGGAAACAAATGGCCTTATGTGCCGGTTCACTCATATCCAAGATACCTTCAGTCCTCACGTGCCAGCATGGCAAAAACTTTATTTGACCGTGTTATCAACTATGGTGAGCAGGGCGTCCGTCACAACCACTACAAGGGGAATCTACAAGTCGTGTTACGCCCTTGCAACAACGCTCGAGGTGCCGCACCCGTATCCGAGCTGAAAAGTTCGATTGAAGCTTTACGACAGACACCGATTACATCAACGACACATCATTGTCATCAGAATATATTATGCTTAAAATAAAAGAAGATGGTTTATTGATTACAATACTAGAATAAACGAGCAGCTGTTGGTTTCCTAAAGCCAAGACTAAAGTACTCACAGGGATGACCAACGAGAAGGTCGCCACTCAACCATCCCCAACCTCTACCTGTAGGCACCAATTCCAGGTCGACGAGGCGCTTGTATACGTCACTTTAGTCCAAGATAAGGTTGCAGTTACCCACATCCCATCCTAGCCAAGGTGCCGGACTTGACGCGCCAAAACCTCATTGGGAAGAAACCATACAGATAGAAAAGTGTAGCAAAGTGTGATCAGTGAATACATGTTTTTAAGAGCATAACATACCTTCCCCTCCAGTTTCCTCCAGTGAATCCTTTAGCATTACCCAACAAGAGCCACTTGTTGGTATCTTTGGATAGCGGTCAATTTATTAGTGCACCCTGGACACTGCTACCGGTCTGCGTTTCGTCCTCGGCCAAACGCCCATGCAACACGCCGACACGTGGTGGGCAGCCAGTTTACGAGGAATGGCCAACATCCTTGCTACCTT
>JNEU01001086.1:0-10058 GCA_000697475.1 Lichtheimia corymbifera B2541
TTTTTGGATACATGACGACAGCGATGGCGATTGATTATCATGGATACGGATCATTGCAAGAGAACAAAGATGAGGAGACCTGCTTGTGGATCGGATAAGGAGGAGATTGATCATGAGCACCAGGCACCATGCCAATTTGGATACATGGCAACAGTTCTGAGTACTTGGTTGATGATGGAGAGCACCAATGAAGCCAGAAGCGATGCACGACAACGACCTCTCATTCTTATCACATTCCAGTTTCACATTATCAGCTACGGATATGATGGATCCAAGTTGTCGTCAGCCAGCACCCGATATTGATTTCATCCCATTATCTAGCTCATTCATCATTCTCACCATCACACGACACCATCAGCAATGTTGATTCTCTTGCAGCTATGGATCATTTGTGAAACAAGATATGCGATGCCTTCAAGTTTGCAGCAGCTTACAGCAATTCGATTTGACCGGTTAAGATGTACTACAAGACCATGATCCATGACGGGTTATGCAAAGAGCGCCATTTTCAATACTGAAAGGATAGATGTTGATACATGAACGAGAATAAAAAGATATCTCTCTGATATAACAGCAGTATCGACCTCTCTTTTATCATGACGGGTGATATATACATATGACATCAATGACTTGAAAATTACTACACGCGCATCAAAATCCGAACTCGCGCACACCAAAACTATAGGCATGGTAGTAACGTAATCCAGCCAGCAAACCGAATAAACATATCGCTCATCAATCCTTATTGACCATCCCATGTCATATGGTTTCATCCATCATTGACCATGCACGCACCAATTTTACTCCTTCATTTCAAACATTCTATATTTATATCAATTCATACACCCTGCTTGCACTATCACCCTCTTGACTAAAATTGGTTTATGCAAGTGGACCTTCTTCTCCTACATCTAAATGCGATGTGAACCATTACTCTTATTGACATACTATAGACACCTTGACCCACACCTTCATTATTGAATATTGTTCACTTATGTACCTTCTTAAAGGTGATCATCAACATTTTCATTTGTGCAGTAACCTATCAAGGACGTATTTGTGTAATTATATACCGCGTGTCATTTCACTCAGCTCTTCATCTTTCCATCAATGATGATCTAGTACTTTCGCTCTATCGCCGCCAGCATTAATTTTGACACAATGAAACCTATTGTTTTGAAATGAATGGAATTCATCAGCATGCCGTAGCGGACCATCTCACCAAGTTTTAAGCTATAAAAATTCAGAGGTTGAACGGCCGTTATAGGAGGTTTTTAGAGGTCTTGAAAATTGCTAGTGTTACCATTAACATTGATTTGGACCTCATGAAACCTCTGTTTGACCTCCCAGCACCTCATTTAGACCTCTACAAGCCACACGTAACTAGCGGGCCGTCGTCAGAAAGAGGTTTCCAGAGGTTGAATGGTCGTTATAGAAGGTTTTTAGAGGTCTTGAGAAATTGCTAGTGTTACCATTAACAATGATTTGGACTCATGAAACCTCCGTTTGACCTCCCAGCACCTCATTTAGACCTCTACAAGCCACACGTAACTAGCGGGCCGTCGTCAGAAAGAGGTTTCCAGAGGTTGAATGGTCGTTATAGAAGGTTTTTAGAGGTCTTGGTGAAAATTGCTGGTGCTACCATTAGCCATCATTTGGACATCATTAATCCTCCGTTTGACCTCCTGACACCTCATTTGGACCTCTACCAACCATATGAAACTAGCTGGCCATCGTCAGAGAGAGATTTTCAGAGGTTGAACGCTGTCCGACTACTCTGCAATCTGCATGACAGCATACATCCTAAATGAATTAATAAACCACGGAAGAATAAAGCTACACCACAACTTTCGATGTCTTAAGATGCCATCACGTAGGAAATGAGATATCGGGGCATCAGCTCTCATCTATGCAAAGTAAAAAGCCCCACCAACACGCAATGATATTGATCCACTGATCATTGGTAGCTCGTCAAAAGCAATAACATCTAGGATCTAGCATATCTCTAATGCCAAGGAGCTATTCAAATAACTGCATATGGTTCTTCTATTTACAGAATGTTCGGTAATTACAGCAATGATAGACATTGAACGCGAATAATCCAAGTACCACTCTTTATGAATGGGTGACAGCACCCCATCCAAAAAACGTGCCATTTAGCATAATGGATCATTGAAGTGGGTAAATGCGTAACTCGTAGAGTCCCTCGAAATCGCAGCAACTAAGATGACTTCAAGAAAATCTATACAAGCATTTATTCAACAGCAGAAAATATTTACAATGATTGAAGATGGAATATACAAAGAATCAATCACGTGAGATGGTGTATACCGGATACGTCGGTAAACCTGAAGGTAAGAGAGAGCACGCAATGCCTTTACCCGAAGGCAACATGGATCCGTCTTGGCGCGTGAGAAGAAGTGGCAACTCGTTGCAAGCCGTAACATCAATTCCGCTGAACGCAACTATAGCGCTACAGAGCGTGAATGTCTCGCTGTGGTATGGGTTCTTGAGTATTTTCGTCCTTACGTAAATGGTACCGTGGTTACTGTGTACACGGATCATTCTCATTGAGGTGGATCATGGCACAAAAGGCTCCTCGTGGTCGATTGCTCGTTGGATAATGACTCTGCTTGAATACGATTGTACAATTTTGCATCGTTGTGGCGTGGATAACAGTTAACAGTGATGCTGATGCATTAAGCCCGTTGCATCAGAATACGCAAGTTGCCTCTCACAGTCTCACTCACCAAGCGGAGGCCGTTAAATCACCACCATGGGAGCGCTTTGCTATTTGCACCATGTCTCTTGCGCCATCCTTTATTCAAACCGTGATCACGCAATGCCGGGTGAGGCTTGATAGCTGATATCAAAGGTGACTCTATCATACTCGCTGTTTACCCAACATACATACCAATATTAAGAGTAGGTTGACAACATGGTAAGTTTACCTTTACAATAATGGGGATATGCATTAGGCGTACAAGTGATTAATATCTTTGATAGGTATCTTATCACTTGCCGATGTATGCATAGACAACATTGCACATTGCACTTGGCTCCTCGGACTTATTCCTGGTATATGCGTCCCATTTCCTATCGATTTATCAATGCATCGTCCCCAACAGACAGAAATACCCACGCTCACCTTTCATATAAAAAGGATGTTGTCGCCGCTGATCATACTCACACACGTCTCTTTCCTCTATCGTTCTTCTTTGATTAATTACAAGGTTAAATTCCAAAGGTTTGTGAGTATATCACGTCCTTCAACCTGTAGATAAGTGCTGATCTTTTTTTGGAGATTCATAGTGGTTCTTCTTTGTACCGTGGCCATCGTTGTGGTATTGGACCTTTATTATGAGGTAAAGCTCGATCATCTTGCTTGATGAGTCAACACTCACATACGTCACCTTGTTGCTTTCGATATAGCTATCTCTCGGTGAAGCATCTGCAAAAGTTGGTTTATGTACCATGGTCTATGCGGACATACTTATGTCACCTACAAAAATCACCTTTCAAGCCGCAGGTGGATTGTGCATCAGCTGTCGATATTCCATCACTTCGATTCGCCACTCCCAAGGTGCTTGACCACTTTATCAGTTCGATCCATCATGACAACAATTCCCACGCCCACTCACATATAAACAAGCCTGTTGTCACCAACACTATTACACACCTTTTCTTTCTACTTGTCTGCATACCATCACCAATCAATGGCCTTTGGTAAGTCTCAAGGATGGTCTTTATGCGATCCCTAAAATGAGGATACTCATGCATTCACCTATGTAGCTCACTTCATTGACCATTGGTGTCTAATGACACTTGGTTGTGTTGCTTGATTTGTGGATCAAGCGCATTATGATGGAGCAAGCATGCTTGCATTGAACAAGTCCACAGCATGCTTGAAAGATTATGATATTTTGTATCAACTTCGTCAGGTGCGGTCAAAGCTGATAGGCCACGACGTATACACGATCACGCGCAACCAGCCGAATATGTGTCTTCCATAGATACCAATCCTTAAACGATCTTCACATTCCGCGATTATGATAATGGGATCCACATCAACGACGGAAGGCAGGCTTCAAGTATGCTTGCCGGAGTGGCTGTTCAAGCCATCCAGAATTCCGAGGACGCCATTCTGGAAAAATGTGGTGTGGACAAAGTGCTTAAAAATGTAGTCCAAATGGGGTCGTCATTACAACGTACTCTTGGAGAAACACGGAGGTAATCAGGTAAAACCCTTTCTGGCTAAACACGATAGCTAAATTGACCCATTCTTTTTAGATCAGGCATGGCACAATATTGAGAGTATACACCAGTTCAGGTGTCTAGTTAGATCAAACACACAAGAAACACTAGCTGCCAAAAAAGAAATCCCTTGAGCTGCAAAGCAACAAGTTGTGACTAGAATTACTCTGTGAAGCTGTATACGGATCCATCAAGTCAACACATAATCAGCTAGAGGTCCCATCACTGAAAGAGACATTGAGAAAAAGACGAGCAAATAACAAGCAATAACAAACGTTGATGGTAATACCCAGGGTACGCGATAGCAAAAAAAACATGCCCGTTTCTAGAACCAGATCTCACATGCAGTTTTTATCTCTTATCAAGCTCTCCTAAGAATGAACAGCATTTGATGCGTCTCTGCAATGAGCCTGCTTGGATCGATCTGCTGCCATTCGAACTTCCGCATGTATACCAAGAGGTGGGTGTTCAGTCCGCATCACCACCCATTATCATACCTGATGAGTCACCTATTGAGATATTACGGTATAGAAAGGATAGATAGAAGGATAGAAAGTACGTTGAGAATCAATATACTGTATTCAAGATATTCCAGATGCTGTTTCCAGCTACAACTACAACATGTCTTATATAGGTTTCTAGGATGGTTGTGTGACGATGCTATATAGAGATGGCGTTTACATATGAAGATGTTGGGGATACACGAGATGAAGGGGCACGTTGTGTAATGAACGTTGAGTGTATGTGTATACGGTGTCCTCTTGCGGGATAAGTGTGGTCGCTGTGATACAAAGGCTTGTCATCTTGTATTCTGGGCTGTATTGATACTTGGAATACGACATTACCCCCCACCAGGTTGGAACAACTGTTGAAAAATGAAAGGTGTGTATAGACGCTATGGATGGTAGATCAGAAAAACCCGTGAAAAACCCTGTGGGAAAAAATGGGAAAAGATCCACCGAGCGTAGGATATGCCAAGGTATTGCCTTATGCATGTCAAGGTGTTGCCTCTGATAAGGTATTGCCTCTAGTAAGGTATCGCCTTTTGGTAAGGTATTGCCTTTGGTGAGGTATCGCCTCTGGTAAGGTATCGCCTTTTGGTAAGGTATTGCCTTTGATGAGGTATCTCCACTGGTGAGGTATTGCCTCTGGTAAGATATTGTCTTTGATAAGGTATTGCCTTTGATGAGGTATTGCTTCTTGGTAACGGTGTTGCCGTATTGAAGGTATTGCTTCTGCTTGTTACGTTTGGATCGACGTTGGCCTGTGCGTAGACCATGTGCTTTGCATTTGTGTGACAGAGCATTGTTGGCGTTGTGAGCAATACTTATCAGGTTGCTTCTCACCATGTCACCTCCAGTATTGCTGGATGAAAGAAAAAGCGTTCAGAAGGGGTGTAATTGCACGGCATTAAGGAACCGGTCTCATCTTGGAAGATGTATTAACCACCTTCGGTTTTGGGTAGAATAGTGTATGGACCTTCATGTGTGGGTGTATGCACTTTATCCATGGTGTGACTTTGTGCGGGAAATTGTGTGGAGTCCGTTCTTTCTTTCACAAATGGAAACACAACCCTTTGCATGTGCTCGAGTCGATTGACGAGTTCTTCGTACGACATGGGAGTAGCAGGTGTCGATGTATCCTTGTGGTAGTGACGGCATGCGTTTACGTTACGAGCGAACATGAGCAAGAAAGGTGACGATTGCAAGCGTTTGGAGATACGCGTGTTCGTTTGCGACTGTGTGAGAGGTACGTTGTGATCCCAATCACGGTTGGCACCTTCAAGCTTCTGACGAATGACATGTACTGCAGATTGTACCAAGCGTTCGGCTGTATAGTTTGCTCGAGGGTGATATGGCGTGGTGAGCTTGTGGTTGATATTTTCAGTGGTCTCCTGGTATGTATGAGGAAATGGGTTGCAAGGGATGGAAGCCGTTGTACGTGATATTGAGAGCTTTTGGCAACCAGGGCATGACTTTACGAGTTCTGCCACGTCTTGCAAGATGGTGTCCCGGTGTATTCCTTTCAGTGTTGAAGGTATTCACTATATTTTCAGCTCCAGCATAACCGATCTCATTGTGTGCATCTTCCAGTTCTTTTGGACGATCCTTGGTGTGAGGTGTCAAGATATCTGTTGGTGCTTTGTATGTCGGCATTTTGAAGGGGGCTTTTCTGGAAACACGCTTACCACCAACACGGAGTGCAGTGATATGAAGATGATTACCCCCCTCCAGCTTGTCACTTGGGGTGAACAAGCGTGAAAGTTGATCAGGAAGGATATTGAGGAGTCCAGGTAAGTGAGCCACGTTTAACGTGTATTGGAGTATGGTATCGGGCCCATTGTCATCATGGCGTTAG
Organism: Lichtheimia corymbifera B2541; assembly: GCA_000697475.1. Classification (NCBI taxonomy): domain Eukaryota; kingdom Fungi; phylum Mucoromycota; class Mucoromycetes; order Mucorales; family Lichtheimiaceae; genus Lichtheimia; species Lichtheimia corymbifera. The sequence goes on from JNEU01001086.1 coordinate 6,613, forward strand.
CTAGCTTTTTAGTATGTAGATAGCATAGAGCTCGATGATCGGTATATAAAGTAAATGGATTACTTCACAAATATGGATGGAATGAGGAAATGACGACTAGGAGTTCACGCTTGGGAGCGGAATAGTTGCATTAAGAGGATGAGAGTGCATGAGCCACGAAGGATATGTAGCGCTCTTTACCGTCAACGGGTTGAAATAATGCAACGTCAATGCCATAGTTGGAGACATCTGTTGCCACATATAAAATTGCGAAAGATCAGGATATTGAAAGAGCACGTCAGCTTCTAAAGCGCGTTTAAGCTTATCAAAGCATTGTAAGTGTGCATCAATCTAGGTATCTTGCAACGAAGCGAGATCCGAAAACGATCCAAGGGTGTGTGTATGGCTGCTATATGGTGTATGTGTTCATCAAAGCAGTTGACGACCTCAAGGAAACGTTGGATATCTCTGCCGGCTTTTGGTATGTACCATTCCAGCATAGTAGTGAGTGTACAGTTGTGCAGGGTTACGCCCCTATGACTTGTAGTAAAGCCAAAAAGATAAAAATGAGTGTGCGGTTGTGTATAGGGATGTGCCCTTATGACGTATGGTAAGTCGTGAATATAAATGTGAGTGTGCGGATTGCATAGGGGTTTGCCCTTTTGACTTATGGTGAAGTCATGAAGATAGATGTGAGTGTGAGGCTGGTATAGGGGTTTGCCCTTTTGACTTATGATGAAGTCGAGAAGATAAATGTGAGTGTGCGGTTTGTGTCAGTAAACGCTTGTATTGCGTGTTTGACGTGTTGTGTGTGCATTAGCATGTCAGGTGAGTGGATGACAATGTCGTCAATGAATAATTGTACGAATGACATAATCTCAAAGGTGCTATGCATGACCCGTTGGAAATTTGAGGATATTGGTTTTAGGCAGAATGAGTAGCCTTGGAACATATACTGACGGCCATTATGAGTGAAGGTCATTTGTATGTTGATCCTCTGCTTTGTTGCCCAGTGCATCTTTTAGGTGCTATTGTGAGAAGGCTGTTCCACATATTACAATTGCGTGATAGGTATCACTTTCCAAAACATCAAGCGTAATTTAAACATTTATTGATTGAAAGGATATCTTATTACTCCACGATATTACTTTGTATGTGATCTAAGTTTCTGCATCATGATTTCTATGCTATTATTGCTACTCAACACCCAAAGCCGATGTCCTTGCTGCAGAGATCCCCATACAATAAACAATTGCTGATAGCCGTTTTCCAGAGTTAGTATTGTTGTTTGATGACAGCTGCCTTGGACGATCAATAAATCTTGATAGCGCCAAAAGACAGACACACAGACTGCAGCTTGTTGCTGATGTGACACCCCCGTAAGAGATGTGCGATGCAGAATGCTCTTGATGAGAGTATCTGGCCAATAATGAGAACCACCAGGTAATCGAACAATAGTTGTTGGCACTAAATGCATAGGCTCTCTTGCTCATTGCTGCTTCTTGTAATTGTTGCTGATATGATCCACCGATAAAAGGCGAGCGTAGTTGGATATCCACATCAGCATTGTCGCGTGGTTGTCGGAAGAGTGCCACAATCAGGCGTGATAAACCTTGACGACACCGAAAGATAATAGAAGTTGTTGCAGATCACACGAAAAAGGATACATGTAATACTTGGTAACGAGAACTCCCCAAGACAGTACACAGTACAATAACATCCTTGTCGTGCCAGTGATATAACCAAGGAAAAGCCTTCTTGATTCTGTCATCACGTATCTCCCATCGTAAGTGCACTTGCATGTGACATATCCCATAATGAATACTCTTACCTTGTGGAACTTTTAGTAGCACCTTCCTTCAAATAATAACCGCGCTTCCATGCCATCCATCGTGTTCTGCTGTTCTACCATAAAGCTCGTTAATAGATAGCACTTGTATTGTAGATCCAATGATATGCATACCAATCTATCTCCAAAGGAAGGGTGCGATACTTGACGACGAATGCCTTGAGCAATGGATAAACCTTGATAGCACCAAAAAGACACATGAGCATCGTTGCTTGTTGCTGATGTGATAGACCCATAAAAAACACGCGCTGCAGAATGTTCTTGAAAGCAGTTGGCCAATAATGCGAACGAACAGAGAATCGAGCAACGTTTCTGACACTAAAGACATGGACTTTGCTGCTCATTGCTGCGCCTTGCTTGTTGCTGATGATCCATCGATAAAAGGTATGCGTAGCAGGATATCCGTCAGGATTGGCGACAACCTTGGAGAGATGCATATATGACCCTGATATCACTAAAGATGTTGACGCTGGCTCACATTCCTTGTTGGTGACATAACCCATCCATAAGAGACGTTGAATGGCAGACATGCGTCAAAGGAATTGCCGATAACCAGAACCACCAGGAGACGGAAAGCTCACTGACACCAAAGATATACAAGTTGTTCCTTGCTGATGACGTGATAAACCGACAAGAGACTTTCATTTCAGAATGTCCACCGAATTGCCGATAGCGAGAAGAACCAGATCATGGGACAAAGCTTGATATGGCACCAACGATATGGATGCTGTTGCTTGTTGAATGATACAATCCACCCGCAAGAGGCTTGCATTGGCTGACGCTCTTCAGAGAAATCGCCCGTTGCTTGGCAACCAACTACCCGAGTCGCAATAAAGATTGACACCACTAAAAGACGTAACGCTTTTCCTTATGGCTGACATACTTCACCTATAGAAGATGCATAGTAAACGGATTTTTCCAAACCCATCCAATAATACTTAGCGATCATAGCTGTAATCCTGAGGACTTGGATCCGAGATAGTCCATCTAAAAAAGAACGCATGTCAGCACAAAGTTTCCAAACGTCATTGGGATGATACATACTTGAATCTCTTAATCCGTGTGCAGTGATCCGCTAGAATTCCCGCCGCCAGAAACAATAATGATAAGAAAAGGGCACAATGCCAAAGAATGCCAAGGTACCAGTACTGCCTACTAGCCCCTCCCCGAAGGAAGAATGGCGCCAAAACACCGAATTTAACAGTGACCCATATGAGCCCTTCATCAGTCGACTTTGGCACCACCTGAGCCGTGGATCCGCACGCTGCAACTGTGGTGAGAGGATGCATCTGAATTGGGCTAAGCCCATAGCATCATGAGCACATGTGAAAGGGGCAGCATGGTCTCCCCAAGGCAGCACACAGTACAATAACATCCTTGACGTGCAGCTTGATAATAATAGTATCGCCGAAAGAGACTCTGCCACTGTATGGCGTTTGGTAAGTTCACTTGCATCCAACCAATCCCAGAATGATGCACTGTACCTCTAGGTATTGCCAATACCATTATTTCTGCAAATAGCCTGGTATTCATCCGATCCAGTATGTGCTGCTGCTGTTTCCCTGTGAGACTCGTTAATCAGCCAGTCTTGATTTGTAGATCCAACACCATGCATACC
>JNEU01001087.1:0-95276 GCA_000697475.1 Lichtheimia corymbifera B2541
TTCTTTGATTAATTACAAGGTTAAATTCCAAAGGTTTGTGAGTATATCACGTCCTTCAACCTGTAGATAAGTGCTGATCTTTTTTTGGAGATTCATAGTGGTTCTTCTTTGTACCGTGGCCATCGTTGTGGTATTGGACCTTTATTATGAGGTAAAGCTCGATCATCTTGCTTGATGAGTCAACACTCACATACGTCACTTTGTTGCTTTCGATATAGCTATCTCTCGGTGAAGCATCTGCAAAAGTTGGTTTATGTACCATGGTCTATGCGGACATACTTATGTCACCTACAAATATCACCTTTCAAGCCGCAGGTGGATTGTGCATCAGCTGTCGATATTCCATCACTTCGATTCGCCACTCCCAAGGTGCTTGACCACTTTATCAGTTCGATCCATCATGCCCAACAATTCCCACGCCCACTCACATATAAACAAGCCTGTTGTCACCAACACTATTACACACCTTTTCTTTCTACTTGTCTGCATACCATCACCAATCAATGGCCTTTGGTAAGTCTCAAGGACGGTCTTTATGCGATCCCCAAAATGAGGGTACTCATGCATTCATCTATGTAGCTCACTTCATTGATCGGTTGGTGTACAATGACACTTGGCTGTGTTCCTTGATGGATCCTTTGTGGTAGGTGTACCTATCATTTATAGGTAAAAGGCAACCTCAGTCTGATGGGAAATTTGGGACTCCTTTGTAGGTGACATAAGTACACGCCTACCGTCATCAACAACATCATAAACCAACAAAAACGTGGTGCATCGTCTCAAATACACACTTCGCCAAAAAGGCCCATACCAGCCTTAGTCGATCCAATCGTGCAACCGATTGAAATCAAACATGTATTGAACAACAGCCATTTACGAGAGAAACTCTCAAAGAATACGTAAGGATAAGAAGAATCAGATAAGAAAATGGACTCATTTTTCCATCTCACAGATATATGGAAGTGACCGATGAAATCGCACAGATGCTCAATCGCGATTGGATATTCGAACCACATCCAAGTGATATGTAACGATAAAAATATATTTATAAAACCGCCTGAAACATGATTGTTAGGCATATAAGATGATAATGAAAATGAATAGCCAATACTAACCAAAACAACGTTGGCGGCTATGTGATCAAATAAGAGAATAACACAAAAGTGTCAATGAGAGCAAAGAAAGATAGCTATAATGGGGAAGGGGAAATGGTAAGCAAAACGAACATCTTCTACGTCAATCCTTCAAAGTGAAACATACTGAAAATGCCTATCGGTAGGTAATGATATCCAAAAGGATGAATAGTAAAAATGGATGAGAAGGGAAGATGAAACAACAGAAGAAGAACAAGCTTAAATACTGAGAAAGGGGAAAGCACTGCAAGAAAGATAAAAGGAGGTGTAAAACTAAGGTAACAAAAGACTAAAGTGAAATATCTGGCGGGCTGCATTTTGGTGAATCCAAAAACATCGGCTGCAATACTCGTCAACAGCATTGAGGTGTATGCAAGAAGCAGCTTGATTGTTGCTCATCACGAGCGATCTGTTGGCAAAAAAGCGGTCCCACCCATGACAACCAATGCACCTTCCAACATACGATACCCCAACGTGCGGGCGATTTCAATGGAGGACGCGGACAGCTGCAAACTGAACATCGCAACGCAGACCTTTAACGGATTAATCACGTCCAGTATTCGCACTGACAACCCATATCGAGGCAGTAGACCAGCTCCATGTTTGACGCACAACGCTTTGGATCTTCGCTATTTGATTTTGCTCCTTTCTACAACACTCATTCCTGTCAACCTCAATTGTAGCAGCTGCCGTTAGCTTCGTCATGTGTTGGCCGCCTCAACATGTAGTGTGGATACCCCCGGCCTGCCCACAGCTTTATTTTATACAAGCAACGTACGTCAAACGCGTTCTTTAACGATCGCTCTCCTGGATGAACAAGGTAAGTGTTTGGCAGGAGCTACACGCAGCTGCCATCATAAAGCCTCTAATGAATAGTTCTTTGGTCCCTTGTTAGATAGACGCCATACGAGATGCATGCAGTATTCACCATCAAGATCATCCTTTATAAAGATATTTTTATGCCTTGCCTATCGATGTTTGCTCTACCCATATATCGTCACCATTATCATACGTGTCATTGAAAGCTGTGCTTAGCTATTGGATATGGGCATCTGTTGTTGGTTACGGGTTGACGTCGTTCAAAAAGGAGTCGTCTTAATATACATACACGATCTCGTTATGGGCGATATAGGATTGCTATGCGTTTATTGAGCATGTCTGTTGTTTGAAGGTGTAGGCGTTATAGCTCGATAATCGACGCAACGACAAGAACGCTGGTGCAAATAGCGAAATAGGGAGTTGGAATTCGAGGGGATATATAACCGGGGGTTGCACAAAAATCAGTGTCCGCACATGGCCTGTTGTTTGATAGTACGGTCTTTTGAGAAACCACCAAGAATATGAATGGCTGCCCATGGCCATTTTGCGACAGGTTGTCTAGAACAGCGACAGTAGTAAGTGTCAGCGTCAACATGACACACATGGTATAAAAACTTAAAAGGTCATTGACGAATGTATCGGTGTTGCAATTTCGATAGAGACATACGCGAACCACAAGTTACGCTGCAACTGCTTTCCCCTCTTCCCCACGAGGTGACTTCTTTAGCTAAATCAAGTAAACCAAGGAAGCAACATATTGAGCGTTTGCTCGGTAGCCTTTTAGAGGGTACCTATAGCTTCGTTTAAGGACGCTTTCGAGAATGAAAAACAGTTCACGGCCTCAAAACATTGATCATTCGTTATATAATATCAATATCGCAGACCATGAACAAATTCTTTATCTTGCTACGGCCCTACCTAACATGATCTGTACTGCTTTTGTGCTGAATGATTACATCATCACCGTTATACCATTATCATGCGAAAAAGTGTTTTTTATTGAAGACTTTGACAAGAGCAACTGGAAGTTATGCCCAGATCTGAGACTTAATTTGAGACCAGCTCGGATAATCATTTTAATTGAATAAAATTTGACAAGAGCAAATGCATTTGACACTTAAAGACAAGCACCTGTGCTTATACACGTGGCCCTGTCTTTGTATTAGCTGATCGTTTCACTCTACACGCCTTCCCAATCTCGTACTCCCTGACACAATACATTACTTTTCAAAATAGCTTGTCCCCAAAATTGACTTCAGGAGTCTAGATGCAAGCTTTGGCCATTTCTGTACTCAGGGGTTGCCTTTGATTCAACCATTGACCACAGTATGCTGTGGTCGTTTAGCTATGGATACGTGTGTATAGGGCGATATACAGTACAATTTCATCAATAACGGTGGTGGGTCGTTTCTCTCCAACCTCCTGTGGTCATGTACACCGATGGGTAGATAGCTACGTATTCTCTTTTTCATCACAGCTCGCGATAATGTTGGTGCATGACGTTTTCCTATCCACGAGTTATCCGTCACCCCTGCTCCTTGAGCTGTGGATTGATGCATAGCTCAATGACACGCCACCCTTGTCATTGTGCTCCATGCATAAACGATAGCTTTGCTTTTGTTGTAGGGCCTCATAGGTTTAGATGTTGTCGGAAATTTTTTCATTGTCTTGTAACAAGCTATACTCTTGGTTCATGTATTGACCACCCTCCCCCCAAAACGCTCCTTTTTCTCGTGCATGAGCCCGAGACCCGTGACATAGCAATGACATGCCACTCATACCACCTATTCTATGAACCGATACAATCATGCATCAACAATAGCTTTATCCTACCTTTTGTTGTGAGGGCGGGTATCATACAATGGCGCTATTCAGATACTCTCATTGTATTTCTCTATAGCTCAATGAGCTATGTATGGATTCACGAGTCTACAATGACACACCACCCTTATCTCGCACTCCATGCATACGTAAACAATACCTTTTTCCCGCCTACATGTGACTATGTGGACTAGCTTACAGATTTTGACACTACTTTTTCCCGCTACTCAAGGTACGCTGGTTCATCCAGTAACCTCACCAATTCCATTTTCCCATCCCCATTGAGCTATGTCAACAATAGTTTTTCTTGTTGGGATCGTTTGTTTATGGGAGGTTTGTACCGCCTTTCATTTTGCACACTCCTTTAACTCCTGTACGCCCGTTTATGGATCAGTAATGACACATTCACCCCCTATTTCTTGCTCAACAAGCAATGATGGATAAGCAATAATGTTTCCTCCTTTCAACATGAGTCCTTTTAGCCAATCCTCGGCCATCACTCGTGACACTCTTGGACATGCACTACCCATCTTTTATCTCCTCCTCCTAAACCAATGCAATGGTATCAACAATGACACTTTTTTTTATTTGTACACGCGACCATGTAGGTCGAGACATACTTTTCGACTCATGTTGTCTCCCGCTTGTCACTCGTGATACTCTTGCATTCATGGATTGATCCCCAACAAATGTCATTTCTTCCCTTATCGTGAGCTTGTGCGAGGGATCCGATAGGTGCAATATAGATGACTCATTGTTTTATTTTTCTGTACTCTATGATGGTGTGAAGAATGATGCATGAATGACGGCATAAATTTTCTGGCGCCAACGTAGGACCGTGGTTGAGACACGATATAAAATATGGGGTACGACTCATCTTTGACATGTTAGACCAATTTTATCTCTCACTCTCCACTCACACACACGCATCGTCTTCGAGGGGTTTGTATCGTGTATTCATCCATGTGGTGCTTCTTCATGTACTCATTGCAACGTGTCCATTCTAGTTGGTGGTCCCCTCGCCTTGTTGTCAGGCCTTGTGTGCCTTCTCTCTGGCCTTGTGTGGCTCTCTGTGGCCTTGTGTGCCTTCTCTGTGGCCTTGTGTGCCATATCTCTTGCCTTGTGGTGTCTCTGGTCTTGCGTCTTGCCTCTTTGCTTGTTTCTTTTCTGCGTTTTTCTTTTTTTTTTTTTTCATTATGGATATCAAGGTCAACCGGTGCTTCCGCCAGTCAGGTGGCAAATGAATCATGTCAAAGTAAACATTCTATCTGTCACGCTGAATATCCTGGGTTGGCACCATACCTACTTGCTGTATATGGCGTTGTACCTTCGGGAGAAGCCTCGCTCATCCTTACATTGGTAAGTCGATCATGAAGGATCACGCTTATTATGAATACTAACAATATTTCACTATGACCAATCCAATCCTTTGGGGGAATTGTTACGGACACCCCAAACACCTGCCATATTAAGCCTACGGGACACCCCAAGTTACATAGCCTATATTAAACAATGATCAAAGTTCATTATCCTCATCCATCATGCACCTCACTTTATGGAGCCGACTAGGCGCTAATAACTGGTCAAGTCAAACCATTTACTAGGTCCAGTGGTAATTATAGCTGCCAAGTCAACCCATTTACTAGTAATATAAGCGCTGTTGTCTTGCACACGACAAGTTACTAATATCACTGGATCTAGTAAAGGGTTTGACTTGACCAGTTATTAGCGCCTGTTCGGCTCCATAAAGTGAGGTGCACGATGAATGAGGATAATGAATATTGATCATTGTTTAATATAGGCTATGTAACTTGGGGTGTCCGTGAAAATGCCCATCCTTTGGCTGTACTCCTTCCCATCCTCTTGCTGGCCCTTCTATATTGGCTTTCTTTACTTGCTATTTCCATTACCATCACTTGTACCTCCCCCTTTCTTTGTATACTACTTTTGTACATTTATTGAAATACCGGCAATAGATAACTCATTGCGATAAAAACACAACTGTGTATGCAGATGACTTTAACTGAGTGGATTAAAGTACCGCTCAATTTGCGTGACTGGATTTACTCTGGGCGGCTTCCTTGACAGCTCCTGGATTACATCTTGTACTGCTTAAAATGGCTCCCGTAAAGCGTAAAGTACGATCGCAGCCGATCGCCGTCAAAAAGGTAAAAATTGAGTTCAGGTTCGCTTTTATAAACACGACGCTAATATTGATCCAGGCAAAAACGGTTGAAAAAGCAGTAGACGTCTCTGACAATGACTCTATCAGCGATGACGGACAAGATCTTATGGCAGCAGCGCAACGTGGAGAATTTGACGAGGACGACAGTGAAGCTGGCGACTGGGAATCGCAATCGGATGAGGATGCCATGGAGGAAGCAATGGATGCTGTATCAGAAAATGCTGTCAAGAAGTCTTCCACTGGTGGGGATGATTTTGTGGCTGGTGAACTCGAAGGATTGAAGGAAACAGCAGAACTCTATAAATCAAATATTTTTAAGCTTGAGGTAAGTTCTATGGTCCTTAGGTGCTATAATATATATTAATATTTATACGTGCATTTACCTCTAGATTGATGAGTTACTCGCTGAAGTCGGGGTTGATTACGAGAAACATAAACGACTTTTGAACGCATTACGTGCAGTCAAATCCATCTTTGAGAAGGAACCTGACACCAAGGAACAGCTGGTAATAACAAATGATAAAAATATATCGGGAAATAACCGGGAGCTAATTGCATGTATGGTGACTAGTTGAATGATTTCATCAAGAGCATGGAAAAGAAGCACAAGATCATTGTACCAATACTTGATAGTCAACCTCCTCAAGATTCGCAATACAAATTCAAATATCAGAAGCCTTCGTCCGTGAATGTGATTGGTGGCTATGCATTAAAGACCATTTGCAAATTGAAGAAGCCATTCAGCGTTGATGTGGCTGTGGAAATGCCATCAGTAAGCTATATATCATGACCGATAAGAAACACCATATCTTACCATATATATTGGATAGGCTATTTTTCAAGAAAAGGATTATGTGAACAACCGCTATTTCTATAAGCGTGCTTGTTATTTGGCCGTCCTTGCACGTGCAATCCGTAAATCCAAGGTTGGATTGACCGTTGAATTTGGTATGCTTAATGGTGATGCCCACCGTCCTATTCTACTTGTCAAGCCTACTGGAGGTATGTAAATATATTTCATACTTGGTTCATATATGAAACTGACTGAGAATCGCAGATAAATCTGAGCTGGATTTTACCAAGACCAAGTGCATCATTCGGATTCTACCATGTGCTCCTTCTGATGTCTTTCCTTTGCATCGATTAGCTCCGGGAAAAGCGAATATGCGACACGTTGATTCAGATGATGAAGTACATAGACCTACTCCGCTATACAATGCTTCTATCTTGATGGATACCACGTTGACTGCCAACTCTGCCTTTTTATATCAGCACAGCAAGAGCTGTGAAGGTTTTCGAGATGCCATAAAGCTGGGTCGTATTTGGCTTCATCAACGAGGGCTGGATATGAGTCAAACGGGTGCTGGCTTCAATACATTCTTGCTTGCCATGATCATGGGTTATCTACTCCAAGGGGGACTTCCTGGAGGAGGACGTAAATTATCGACATCTCATAGCTCGTATCAGCTTTTGCGAGGCACGCTTGACTTCCTGAGTAAGTGTTAAGATGATTGTGATGAAAAAAGGGGGTACTGATAAGCAAATACTAAATAGGTACACATGATTTTGAGAAGGACCCTGTTTTTATTGGCAAATCGGATCATGACAACGTAAGAATACCGCTGATTCTTGAGTTAGTGATATTATCCATTCCCTAACGCTGCGTTTTTAGTTTGCTGTTGAGAACTTTATGAGTCACTATCAAGTGGTAATCGTCGATCCTACCGGTACTGTAAACATGGCAGCACACATGAGCAAATCTTCCTTAGACCAGGTAGGACATGTCACAATAATCTGAATGCGAATCTTATATATTTTCATTTTAGCTGCAACATGAGGCCAAGTTGGCAATGTCATATCTAAACGATACCGTTGATCGATTTGAAGCACTGTTCCTTCAAAATGTAAACGAAGCAGGATTAAGATTCGACAACTTTATGACACTTTCAACATCTTCAACGACTGTTTCATCTTACGATGATCATGCGAGATCGGAGTACCCAATCTATTCAGAATATCTTGCCCAACGCATTGGCAATGTGCTGAAAAAAGGATTGACGAATCGAGTGGATCTTGTGGCTGTGCAAAGGAATATCGAACATACCTGGGACATACAATCAAACCCATCATCATTATCGGCTCACACGATCACTATCGGATTTGTATTGGACCCTGACAATGCTCCAAGGCTCGTTGACCAAGGGCCTGATGCTCAAAAGACAGAGGAATGCGAAGAATTTCGAGAGTTTTGGGGTGACAAGGCAGAATTGCGTCGTTTCAAGGATGGAAGCATTGTGGAAAGTGTTGTTTGGAATTACCAAGGATACGAGAACAGAAGTGCAATTGTGCAAAAGATTGTACAACATCTGCTCAAGCGACATTTTGATATCAGCGAAGAACACTTGCATTACTGGGCGAATCAATTATATCCGTTTCTACACCTACCCAAATGCGTACCAAACAACGTATTCGATCGTCGTCTCGAGATCACTGGATTCCAACCTGTCATGACAGCATACAACGATTTGGCAAAAATGTTGCGATCTATCGACGGAGAGTTACCGCTTTTAATCAGCAATATTTATCCTTGCTCAGCTGCCCTTCGTTTTTCATCACCTATTCTCCCGCATGCAGTTGATTTCAGTACTTTGGTGACACGGCCAACGATCGGGCGGTACATTGATCCAATCGATGTGATTGTACAATTAGAGAGATCAAGCAAATGGCCGGATGATATGGATGCATTGCAAAAAGTCAAAGCAGCTTTCTGTCTTAGGATATCAGATCTTCTCAGGAAACGCCGAGCAACTGAATCCGTCGTGGTGGATGATCATACGCTCACGAACCAATTGGAGGCTCGTGGATACTTGGACGTATACTTTGAAGGCTTTGCTTTCCGATGCCATTTGCATGTACCTCACGAAGAATTGATTCTCAAGAGTATTGTCAACAAGAACGATGGACTTGTAAAGGAGAAGGCACAAAAGGCGCTTGAAAGGCACCAGTACCGATTCCATCATCAACAACTTCATACATTTCACATTCAAGCTTTGTGCGCCAAGTTTCCTGCATTGTCTGCAACTATTCGCCTTGTGAAACGATGGTTCAGCGCCCACCTCTTATCATGTCATGTGACCGATGAGCTTATCGAGCTCCTTTGCGCATATGTATTTTTGGATCCCCATCCATGGACTCCGCCAACATCCCCTATGGCAGGTGCTATGCGTGTATTAAATCTCCTGGCAACCTGGAGTTGGCACAAGACACCTCTTTTGGTAGACATTGAGCAAGAGTTAACAACTAGCATGCGCGACGAAGCATACAAGAACTTTACATTATTGCGTCAAAGGAGTCCACAAATGAATCAGGGTGCCATGTTTGTGGCCACTGCCAAGGATCTGCAAGGTGTGCGCTGGTCGCAGTCTAGGCCTAACAAAGCAATTGCTGTTCGCATACAAATGTTGGCAAAGGAATCATTGAAGGTTCTGGGCACTGCATTTTCATTCAATGATGTGAAACGTATCAAGGTAAGGAGTAGAAACACTTTGATGACGAATAGAAGAGACTGATTTTTCCTATAGGGCTTGTACACTACATCAATGGCGGATTATCATGCAGTGATTCAGCTGAAGACATCACGATGCACAAGATATTATGAAAACATCCATGCACACAAAAATCATTTTGCAAAGATGGGCAAACCAATCCTAGGTGAAGAAGCCTATGTAGGATTTGATCCTGTGACGGAATTGGTAAAGGAGATAACGGTAAGAGAATTCAATGATATTGTCTTAACCACCAAAAGAGAATACTAAATTCAGTTGATAGAATGTATATGGTGACGCACTGTTGGTATTCTATGACAAGCATGGTGGTGACAAAATTGCATTGGTCTGGGATCCTCAAGTAACTGCAGCTAAGCAATGGCGAGTGGGTCTTGGATTAAATACTGTACCAGCAGATATGAACGAGAATGGGGTATTGGTAAGTTTTTATTATCAACATATATATCTACGTATACTGATACTAATCAAACATTGAATCAAGGTTCCTTCGAAAGGCAAAAAGAACGAGATATCCAAAATGGCGACAACTAATTTCAGTGCGATCTTGAAAGAAATTGAGAGATTAGGCGCTGGCCTTGTTGAATCGATCACGAGTTCTGCTACCTGAGTTGTAAAATCAAATAAAGTCGTCGAGTGTACCTAGTTTCTCCTAAAGTGCAACCTATGGACTACTATTTTGCAAAGTTCAAAAGGACTATCGTACCACGCAAAACACAGGTTACTGGTGCCATGCAATTGGCCAAGTTCCAGGATTGTTGGAACGATGTACACGTGAGCAAGATGATAATAAATTCCAATGTGCAACTACGAGCACTCATCACAGTATCACCATAGAGTGTCTTGATGGTGGAGGATCGCAAGGCGCACATGCACGTTGAGCAGACTGATATTCCGGAACGACTTCAGCAAATGACCGATATGCTCGTGGATGAAGAAGCACGGCAAGATGACGATGCAACAGGAGCGTGTATGGAATATGGTGACTGCATGGAATACTTGCTCAAGAATCAGCTATTACGGCGACTTGTCAATGTGGCGGAAAAGTCTGATCACCCTGTGGGGATACGTGGAGAATTGATACGAACGATAGCCAATATGGTTGATTTATTGGGATACTGGTTCTTGGAGCATAAAGAAGTACATGGTCCGACCATCAAGTTGCTACGGTTCTGTGTGATTGATCAACGACAAAGTGATATATATCATGAGGATTTGGTGGATTTGATGTATACGATCTGTTCAAAAATACACGGTCGTCCAGTGCTACTCAACATTTTCTTCCATGACAAACGTTGGCTCACCACACCGCAAAAAACAAAGCAACCGCCCGAGAATCCTATTCGTACACCTGAATCTAGCAAGGAACCTGAATATGAATTCTTGTTATTCAGTTATTTGTTACGTTTCGTTCATCGAGAAGGTCGTACTGGTGATTATGCGAGGACTGGATTACTGTTTATCATGGAAATGGCTACACAGCAACTAGGCGACTTCATCCTTGAGTCCGATTTTGCATTGACGATGGGTGCTGGTCTATGTGCCTTGTATTCTCAGTTGCCACGCAAGCTCGTTATCAAAAACGATGCTGAGATTAATTCAGATTTCGCTGCCTATCTACTTGGTCACGAAGTATCACCCGGCAAGATACCATTGGAGCTTGGGGTCGAGTTATCAAGTTCTCCCAATTTTCGCTATCAGCTGGACTCATTTTTAAAGCTCTTTGAATTTTGTCAAGATGTACTTATTCGTTGTCCCAATACTGAAATTTGTGCCCGTCTACTACAAAGTATCCGTGCACCTTTTCTGGAGAAGATTTTATATCCAACGATCGAGGAATGCTCGGATAGAGATGGATCATCGGTCGCGGTTATCAGTTATCTTGATCTCATACTCCAAATCTTACACCATGATGAACTCTCCAGCTTGGTGGTCGGCTTCTTAATGGATGATGATGGCGATGATGTCGGTCGTTTTACTCTCAAAGATTTGATCATGTATCGTCTCAAATACTCAAAATCGCAGCCAACAGTCATTGCAACTCTGAAATTACTCAAAACTCTCATCACACGCCATTGTCGTTATTCTCTGCGCCTACTTTCTTATCAAGCAGATGATGTGAGCAGCAACAATGATAAGCCATCAACAACAATCTCACACCATTTGCGGGAAATCGAATTATATTTTTCACTCATTTCTCGCGTACGCAACCAACATCAGCATGATAATAACGGATATGAAGACTATTTACAAGATATGGAGGCGTGTATGGAGTGCGATGTATGTTATCAAACCATGACTGGCATGCATGGAGTTCCTGAACACTCTGGCGGTCCTCCAACACCGAAAAGCGAGCGCAGGCGCAGTTTCAAGTATGGGCAACGATTTGATGACAGCAAAGATATTGCGATCCAAGCAAGCTCTTGTTACAAACCACCCAGTAATTTGTTCAAGTACCACATCAGACGTAACGATCCTCTGATGCAAATCCTTCTTGACCTTTTGAATCCATTCTTTGCGCAATCTCCTGAATTGAACTTAATGCTCGTTGGAGTTATATCTGCACTCGCGATTTGTCCTTATCGAAGCTTGCAAGGTTGGGTCACTTTCCGCGAATCTGATCGATCGAATCCCGATGATATACTTGTTCTAAATCATTCAGAACAACTTCCTCGTCGCAATAATACTGATGGCATTGGTGCAAACGACATTTACGCATCGCATTCTAATACACCTACCAACACCACTACTATCAATCCTATCCATGATGAAGAAAACGACCTTGATGAGAATGATGATCGATCGGTTGATTTTGGCGCAGAATTAAATTCAGCTCGCATGACAGCACGTACGCAATTCAAATCCTATCCCCCCTTTTTCACCTTATTCCAAGTCCTCACACAACAAATTGACTGCTATCGTTCTGAAGTCGATGACTTTGATCAATTACTTGAAGAACGAAGGAATTGTTTAATGATGGGAGATAACGACTTCAGTCACGATAATGCAGCAACTCCTGTCATGATGTCTTCCTCCTCCACCACAACAACTGCAACCACAACAATCACTTCTGCTCCTACAATCAATACAGGACGCAGAGCGTCCCTCTTTCCAGATAGCAAGAATTTCGGTATACCTAGTCCACCCACTGGAAGTAATCGAAGAGCATCAGTGATTATGCGTCCATCCACATCGACATCGGTTACTGGTACAGCAGCAGCAACAGCAGCGGCCCCTGGGAAATCTATCTATTCATTGCTTACACCATCTGCATCCAATACCCCCAATCCCATCATTGCCAATCCACTTTCTCCTCCTGCTATTCATGCCCGGAAGACTCGAAATATACGGCTTCAACCACAATTTACTGCCCGCTTCGTATCCGATTATGAGGAACCTATCTTTAGCCTTGACCCTGAAGATGAAGATACATTTGCTCCAAAGGCTGTCAACCCTTCTCAGGCACGGAGGATGGATAAATCCACAGAGATTTCATTGTCCATGCTATTGAACAACGTAATTATTTTGGAGGAGTCCATCAAGGAACTGATCGCGATCATGCAAGTGCGACGCAGCTTGGGTATAGATGAAATACGTTACGTTTAATGTGTTACCTTAATAAAGCATGTTAAGGATTGTGTGAGAAACCAGCTGCACCCGGTGGACCTGTTATCGTTTATGCACTCCCTAAGTAAAATCGGATACACAAGTTCACCCCTTTTCTTTCCCCTTTTTTCTTCTCCAAGAGAATTGCTGTTCTTATCATCATGTTCTTCTTCAAAAAGAAAAAACGACCATCGGTCAACAATATAGCTCAAGATAAACCAACGTATCCCCTTCCAACCACTCGTCTCATCAGCAAACGTAATTTACGCACAGCTGTTGACAAGACAACCATATCTGCTTCTGATATCAGCGTCCCGCCTTCTTGTTCTTCCACCGAAAGCGATAATACTCATTCTACTCGGTCACTTGTATCAAGCCTTGAGAATATTTCGCATGAATCAGACCAAAAAGCTGACGACACTCTTATTGGAAACCACGAACCGGATCTTGAACAGCGATCTATTGCTACTATCGAGGGATCGGTTGCCACCATACCTGCACACACAGCAGCAGTATCCATAGAAGAGGAAGGAGAGCGGTGTATAAATGACAATGCGTCAATGATATCTTGGGATCAAAAACATACAGTACAACAACATGATGACGATCTCGATCGTGTTGAAACAAGCACTATAGGAGATGACAATCTCAGAGACGGCCGTGCACCACCGGAAGATGAAATAATCGATAAATGTCCCACAGGACAAGCACTTACTGTCGATGAGGAAGAAAAGCCAATCGAGGATATCAACCACATCCCTTACAACAATGACAATAGTGCTAGCAATAGAGTGAGTGGCATACCACGATTGCGCTTATCAGCAAGTACTATCCCAAGCGCACGAACGTTGATCGCTAACAACAAAGCTGCAACCAGTCATATTCCAGTCCGCAAGATGCATGCATCATCGTTCAATCATAATAATAACACAATGGCCCCCTCTGGTGCCAGCAACAGAATCACGACAGGTCAATGTCGTCCAGGCAGATTAGTATGTGGCACTCGATTGCCTGTGCGGCGTGCATAATGTATATCTTTTCTTTTTTACTCTCCCTAACCCAACACTTTGTAATGAATTTCTCCTGGTTAAGAATGATCGCTTTTTTTTACATGCAATATGACAATGAAAGAGCCGACACTACTGCTATTTCCTAGTTCGCCTGGTTTTGTTTGCAAAATATTGCCTACGATTGAAACGACGATATCTTGTTGTACGACGATTTGATGAGTTCTGCTGTTGTCTTCTCCTTCGAGGTGCGGATGCAGTCGTCTCAGCGGGTACTTGTTCAAAGTAACGTTCAAATTCAGGATCTTGATTACGTCTCTCTTGCACGCTGACAAATCCTTCCAAAGGTGATAAATAACCATCATCCTCATTGACCTCTGCTGGTTCGTTACTTATATCGATGATACTGCCATCAGACTCGGTATCACTGACGGGTATTGGTTCCTCGCTTGGTAGGCTGGATGATAAAGATGAATGCTGTTGTTGTTGTTGTTGTTGTTGTCGCTCCATATTTTCAAGTTCCATGTTCACATGTGCCTCGAGATCTTCGATAAGAACCCAATCATTGCATATAGGACATGTACGGTATTCCTGGCTAGGTGCGGTATCTTGATCATTGCCTTTGATATCAATTCGCCCATTTGTTGTTTGGGTTCGTCTTTGGGGCTGATAGGCAGGCGGTAATTGTGATTGTCGTGATATCTGGTGTCGTCGTCTTGAGTTCATATTACTTCGTGCATTGCGTGATGGTGGCTCACTCTCAGGGCTTGATGGAATACCGACACAGTCGGAAGCATGGTTTCTGATGGTAGATCGGGAAAATCTTTGAAAGCATAATGGACATTCTTCATCCTCCTCTAAAGGCTGGAAGACATATTAGTTAAATCGATTTTTGATCCAATCTACTTAAACACACACCTTGTTCATGAGTTGTGAAATACGTGGACTTGTCTGAATATCATCATCATCATCATCAAATGTACTGATAAGTCGTCTACTCTGGTATGGGGTATTGTTTTCATCATGGTGATCTGACCAATCCAATATGTCGTCGTCAATCTCGAATACTGTTGCCTCTTGTTTAACCACTGAATGATCATCTCTATCAACAACTGGTTCAACGGATGGTTGTTGTTCGTGTTCTTGATCAGAGCCATCGATGAAATCATCGATTTCAAAGGTGATATTAGGCCGTTGCTCTTGTTTGATAACAATATCCTCCAAATCCTCAATCTCGAATACAACTTGCTTTTCTTGCTTGATATGGGTCTGACTCGACTTGCTTGCCTCAGAATTCCCCTTTGTTGCTGTGGACTTATGTTGTTCTTGTGAAGCGCTCTCTGATATGGTGTTCTTCTTACGCCGTTTTTGCTTTCTTTCACTCAATAGCCGTGGTGTTATCAATGTTTGAAAATCGTCGTCGTCATTGTCGTCGTCGTTCATAATGCGTCGCCTTGGCACAACGGCACTTCTCTTTGCAAGAGTAAGATCATTCGATTGTCGTCTGTCGTCCTTTACATTTTCCTTTCCATAGTCGCGGGCTATTCGATCGGTGTGCGATGCTGAAGGAGTATTGCCTGATTTCTGAAAAAGTACCATATCATGAACAAAGAAGGCAAATCAGACGCGTTTGAAGATTTCCAAGTGCAACAATTGGTAAAAGACCCTTTATATCCATATCCGCTATGATGCTAATTGCTACAATTCTGCTAGATTTTTCACTCCATCATCGCAAACTAGAATATGTAAGTAGATATTCGTATTATATCTTTGATAAGAGCACTTACCAAATCCTCGTCTTCGTCCATCTCATTTTCCTCTTCCCTTGCTTCCATTGGTGTCGACGTTGATACTTCCTTGGCTTTGTCAACACCCTTAAGATACTATAATATCCAACAATGAGTAACTCAATAGCGAATAAATGAATGGTATTATTACAGTTTCGGCTTCTTCTGGGGTCACCTCGCTATCAGGAGCGTCTTCATTTGTGATCAATGTCATGTTTTCCTTCTTCATCATGTTCCAAAAGTCAAGCCGACGTGATTGTGGATTTCCTGGGTCACATGCATTCTTTAACTGGATCATGAAACGATTGAAATCCTCAGATTCGTTTTCCTTTGCAGCGGTCGATCTTAGCACTTTGAGACAATCCATGGCAGTTCCGTACTGTCTATCACCAAAAGACGTGGTAACTAGTTGGAGAATCATTCTGGTCATTTGTGTAACCGCTACGCAAGAAATCATGATTAGCATTACATGATTTTTGACATAGTTTTTATCTATATCCCACCTTCTGTCACTAGATCTTCATTCATATTTTTGACCATGTCCTCAAAATCGGCAACAGGATTGGCCGTAGAAATCTCGCGTACGTCCCTGGATTTCTGTAGAAGGCTCCCCACACTTTTGCTTCCTTGTTCGCCACCTCGTACAATATCTTCCACAGTCCGTCGATCACCATGATCCTCTCCAGCTACTTGATCATTAGCCGCATAGCGCCTCTTCTTCTTTGTTGGATCAACTATTGAAACTAGTAAGCCTTATTTCTCAAATACAGTACTTTATTTTGCTCACCTTGCTTGATATTTAAAAGCCGTTTAAGACGCGAAACCGGCTCTTGGGATCGTTCAAGGAGCTTTGGTATTGGTTCGAGTTGCTTTACAAGTCGCGGGTCGATGTCAGGGATCGGTGCAGCGGGTCTTAATGCCCGAGTCGTGATAGCTTTATTGACTAACCACAAACGCGGATTATACGTTTCTTCCGGATCCAGATATTCATGCCTAAAATATTTAAATGAGTCATTTAGGAAGGCAGCCTGTAGTTATCACATTACCCCTCCTCGTCTTGGCCTAAAGATTCGATATCCATCATATCAATCAAATCTTTCATGCCATCTTCCACATCTTTTGTGGGTAGATAAGGATGTTCGGTTTCGATAATCTTTCCCGAAGCTGTCGAAACCGTATCCAAAGAGTTGAACGTAAATTGCCGGACGCCTCCACCATATGCAACCTGATATATGATAAGCATCTTGTGAAACAAGCTCAGTTTGTTGGGTTACCTGGACAAAATGAAGAGCATCTACATTCTCTGCAAAGTGTGGATATAGAACTGCAAGCTTAGGTGGTACGTTCGCACGGGAAACGTGCCGAACAAGGGCGACAGCAGACATTTTCCTCAATGTCTGGGCTAAGACCGAGATGGCAATTCCAGCATATGCAGAGTTATAGCTTCCTGCGGTAATGACATAAACATTGGACAACAAATAATCTCTTGGAATCTAAGGGGGGTTACTTTCAGAGCAGTGTCATACAGGGTATGTCTTGTTTGCTTACTGCATTGCTATGATAAAAACCAAGGATGGTCATCTCTGGCTCGGTATGAAGCTTCAAATAGTCCTCCACCTCTTCCGATACGGTAATCAGCGTCTTGCCAAATCGGTAGGCCTTTTGAATGTCCTGTTCATCAACTGGCTTGCTCACGATGGTGTCTTCCCCTTCGTCGTTGCCTTCGTCTGCACGTTTGATAGCGTACGCCTTTTCCATTTCAACTTGATGACTCGATTGTCCGCTTTCATTATGACTATCAACTACGCGTGAAATAGCCGACCATTTTTTGGCAGTCGGAATTTTTGCCTCGTAGACCTGAGCATACATGTTCACACTAATAGCCAAAGATGTATCAGGATAGGTAGCAGGATCACCAAGATGAAGATATCCACGATATGTTGGAGTAGGTCGCACTTCCTTCTTTCTGAATCTTTGCATCTCAGTAAAGACTGGTTCATAGTCGATAAGTTCGCTGCCAGGAACTCCTGCGATGAACTTTTCCCAGTGCTTAGCATTCATTTCCTAATGAATCAAGTTGAGTTTTTTCCTGTTCTCACTAAGGATGAATATCATACTTGTCTCTCGCTTGGGTTGTTTTTTCCATTCAATGTGTCATCAAGACCCACACAACTGCATTTAAATTAATATCATGCTCTTGTCCTCCCTTCAAAGCATACATACATAGCTGTGATGGATATGTTTTCTCTTTTCAGCATGGCTTGAATAGCTTCGGTGTCCAACCAATCCATTTCATTGTCAAGTGTGGTGATCACTTGTATATGCTTGTCGTATTTTAAATGGCGACAATGCTTCCGAATCACTTCGATGGATACGATGATGGCATCGAACACTATACGGCTATTTAGTTGACAAGACTTATATTCGCATACATTTCCTTACTATCTGCAGCCCAGTCTTCGGAATCCAATATTTGAACGTTGTCCAGTTTCTTGACAAGTGCGAGATCGGGTTGACTGATGTCAGATAACGTCGTGACATGCTGATACTGTCCTGGTTTTTCTGAAGCAACAATATTATCGGTGCCTAGAAGCTGGCTGTGAACCACTGGTAATCATTCCAAGCTTTTTAAAATGTGTTTACCTTCTGTGCCTGCTAAGATAACGCTTGTCTGATCAGTTTTCCTTCCGGCAAGAATCTGTTGTAAACGTCTATAAATGACAATGACCACTTGTGCAATATGAGACAACTTACGCGGTCTTCAAGTTTAGAAATAATCATGTCTTTTGCTTCTTGATAAGCGACACGATCGTGATTGGGTAAGGTGATGCCCATTGAAGGGCTGCAATCAAGTATATATGCTGTCGCTTTCTTCGTGTAAGCCATAGGTTTGAGATACACCAAGCTTAACGCGCTGCGGACCTTTGCATGAGATATCCCATCACTTGCTCTCTTCCCATTGGCGCATCGAACCAAGCATGAATTTCAGCCACGCTTGTCAAGGTTCCAAATTCCTTTTTTGCAATCAAACAACAAGTAAATGTAGTACACAAGGTCCCGGTGGATCTGATGATTTTCCTACAAACTGATCTCTGCTTCTTCCGACAAATGTAAACCTGCCATTATGATTCCGCCTTTTGCCACTTTGCATCTCCTCACTCACAGTAGAGATAGCCATCCATTTTCCGCTTAAGCCTCCATGTTGTGATATAATACCATTATTCAAGATATTATAAATATGGGTCAGCTACTGATTTTGCGAAGCCACAATGATCCCTCAATCAAAGCAGCTACATATATTGGCTGGGCTGTATCATTCAACCTGCTTTTACACACATCAAAGTGACCAGGAATAGGAGAATTCTCGATATTACATTAGGCATTCTTGCAACCGCTGTTAAAGAAAGCAAGACTCGCGTGGAAGAATTACTGTTGCCTGCTGAACGTCAGATGCCGGGTACTGTCCTAGGAAACACGTTGAAAGAGTGAAACATCAGTTCGAATACTATCCAAATTCTTTGACTAAACCCCCGTTACTCTCAATTTCCCTTCTTTAATCTTTTCTTTACGTCGCACGTTATAAACTTTTCGCTTCCATACCATGGGAAACATCAGCTCAAAGAAGCGTAAAGACCGTCCCAGCATTATACGCTCAGAGGTTCCCGAAAATGAATATTCGAACAATACAGTAATACAGCATACAACTTTACTGAAATTCCCTATTTCCTTTCACTGACACTTGTCGTTTGCTATAGACTACTTCACTAAACTCTATACTTGTCAATGCAAATAACACCCAGCCATTGCCTTCCAACACGGCACAGGCTAATTCTAGCAATGCCATTTCAGACGTCTTTGCCGATCAGCAAGCTCCTATACAAAGCAGCGACAGCGACCCGTCCCAGACGCTTGATTATAATCAATTGACCGTATCCTCTCAGAATCAACTTACCACCAGCTCAGTACGCTCCATTGGAAGTAATTTGGATATTGATGAATGCATCAAGCGGCTGTTGGAAGTTGGTATGGAAGGGAAAATCCACAAGTCGGTGTGTTTTCGGAATTCCGAGATCGCAGCCATCTGCAAAGCAGCTCAGGAAGTGTTCCTTAGCCAACCGGTAAGGAAGCTATATTGCAATCAAAGCTTTATACTTATACATACATCAGTCGATGATAGAGTTGAATCCTCCAGTCAAAATATTAGGCGACATTCATGGCCAGTATCATGATTTACTCCGACTATTCGAAATGGTAAGCGATCCTCTAAAATCATGCATCAAAGCTTGCTGATCGCGGACTTTTTATTATGTGTAAAAAGGGCGGTTTTCCACCAGAATCCAATTACTTGTTTCTTGGAGATTATGTGGACCGAGGCAAACAAAGTCTAGAAACCATCCTTTTATTATTCTGCTACAAGATCAAATACCCCGAGAATTTCTTCGTCCTGAGAGGAAATCACGAATGTGCTAACGTTACACGAGGTAAAACCATATATTTTTTTCCATTACAATAACAATACTAATGTGCTCCAGTCTATGGGTTTTACGATGAGTGTAAACGAAGGACAAACATGAAGATTTGGAAAACTTTTATTGATGCGTTCAATGCATTACCGATAGCAGGCCTGGTAGCAGGGAAAATATTCTGTGTGCATGGTGGTTTGAGCCCATCACTCAATTCCTTGGACGATGTTAGGAGTATTATGCGACCAACAGATGTACCAGAATATGGTTTGCTGAATGACCTATTATGGTCAGATCCATCGGATACCACTGAAGATTGGGAAGATAGCGAACGAGGTGTCTCATATTGCTTTGGAAAACGTATTGTCAATGAGTTTCTTGCTAAATTTGACCTGGACCTTGTTTGTCGCGCTCATATGGTGGTTCAAGATGGTTATGAATTCTTCGCAGAAAAAGCCTTGGTCACTGTCTTCTCTGCTCCAAATTATTGTGGGGAGTTCGATAATTTTGGAGCAATCATGAGTGTGAGCGAAGAACTCTTATGCAGTTTTGAGCTGCTTACTCCAACAGATCACCCAACTGTCAAGTTATCGGGTTTGAGAGGCAAAGGACGCCGGCCGAGGTAAGTCAAATGACTGATAGCATCGAAGTTTCAAAACGTGTATTAATACAGTGCTTATAGCCCACCAATGGAACCATCATTAAGCGAGTCCCCCAATGAGCAAACAGAATCATAATGAAATAGATATGGTATTTTGCCCCATAAATACAGATATTACAAATCTACCACTCATCTAGCAATCATGTGCTCTACCCATGCTCCTATGTATGTATGTCAAATGAGAGATCTTCGCTCCATTATACACGGACAGGACACAGCTTTGTTCCTATGAACCATAGGCTGCCCGCACCTGTAGAAGCGTTTTTTTTTTGTTTCAATAATGCTGCACATGCTCTTTCATCTGCCAATGTATTCCACCTTTATTGTCGTCATGGCTTCTCAGCACTAATATAGAGTACTGGTTGCGTGTCAGTACCAACATCATATACATTCTATCATCTTCTGACACATACCATTGTTTCCTCGAATAAAGGTATCACCGTAACGATTTTTAAGTTTTCCGTCTACATATTCTTCTGTGTTTTCAAGCGCGATGTTCATATATCCATCCAAACATGCCAGAATGCCTAATCGCGAACGTTTTTCCTTTGGTTTCAGCTAGGTCATCTCTATATATTCATTTCATACCTCGGTAGTTGATTCCTGAATTTAGTTTGACCAGAACCTGCCGTCCAAGGACTGTACTAAGGAAATCAGTGGGAGATCGCGTGTGCTTCTGCTGATCCATGGGTAGAAGTAGCAAAAAGATATCCAAGACGTGTGCAAGAAATGTAGTGGCGCAAGTCTATGTTCAACCAATGAAATCAAGCTGGATACAGTCGCTACACCGCCAAAATCGGCCCAACATTACAATGTAATGCCCAATATGCTCACCGCAGATATATTATACTACATCGCATATACAATAAAGTCAACACTTCTCTACAAAAAAAGTAATGCCCAATATGAGATATGACATCGCCTCATGGCTAACAGGAGCACATCCTGCTTATCACAGCAATGATTGTAAAGTACATTTTTCTTGTTGTTCTTTATCTCATTATTAGCTACTGCGATATGATTAGGTATGAGTAGGCTTGAATACCGTGTGAAAGTGGTGGAACGTCTCTCAGCCGCTACCACATCATTCATCAGGAAGCTCAGGGTGGTGGTTCAAATGATCACAGGATACGGGGCTCCAACTAATGTCCAGGACACCTAATTGAAGGTTACCATCAGGTGCAAGCCTTTGGAATGCTGCTGGAGTGAGATCGATAGCTTTTCCTATAGTATAATTCGTGTAAGATGTACGTAATAACCGCATGTCTTTGATCTGCCACTTACCGACTCGACAAGCAGCGCATTTGTCTACCACCATGATCGTGATGGACAAATCACGATGTTTTTTGTTTGTCACCCGTAAACATTTGTAGCAGTCTTCGAAACCATTCATTGCCTGACCAATGGATTCTATATTGGTTAGTAAAAAATCAATTGTTATATATCGTTCACGGTCATACCATTGCTCCTATCATATCGTTTATTGTTGCATCCCATCTGGGCATCCCGTTTCGATCGTAGCAAGCAGCGTTCAGGAGATCTTTTCCATCATACCTGTAATAAATTCCTATCAGCTATTCTGTATGTAGGTAATAATAGTAAACATATATCGACACATACCATGTACCGTTACCATGACCACGTTTAGTCAATGATATTTGCTTCAATGGTCGAAACTGCATAACAGTTGCCACGCCTTCATAAGTCGTTTCGGCCGCCGTTACAGAGTAAATGAGACTAAACAGACATAGAAATGCGAAAAGGAACCGCATATTTTGGAGCACTGGAAAGCTGTGGAAAATGCTTCTGCTCGATAGGCATTTATAAGTTATAGCTGCAGCAGACTGAGCCATATGCGGTTTCTCAGTATGGATTTTGCGTCAAAAAGAGTTACGCAAGTCAGCCGGCGTTTGCTTGCGAGCCAAAGTCTTTTTTTTTTGTGAAGCCCCTGGCTACCTCCTTAACCCTTGCACCCTTTAATCGGACTGGAACAACGCCGTTGATGTCCACACGACACAAGTGCTGGTGTCTCGTCACTTCCTCCCCTCAGATTTTGTTAGTGCTGTGTCGTGCATTACTCCTCAGAAGCAGATTATCACTACAGCGGCGATATTGTTACTTTCAGTGTTGTGTGCAAATAGTCTTTCAGCAACAAAATAACATTTCAATAAAACATATGGACAAGCCAATATCAGTGATGAAATCAGCATCGCTATTTGCCACACAACGTTTACGGTTTAACAAACATTATGGAATACAAAAGTAGGTCAAATGAGTAAAGTATGATGCCAATCAAATATAACGATTTTCGTGCATGAAATGAACTATTTTCTGTACAAATGTAAAGCTTGCCTAATGCCTCTATATTAAGATGAAATATGCAAGCTCTCGGTCTCTGTCTTTAGGTGTTCGATGTCATCGTTGTCGCTACTCTCCTGGGAAGAAGGCTTATCCATCACCTTACTAAGGGATTGTTGTGACATTGATCTTGAATGCCGCTTGAATTTGCTTACAGCCTTCATCTGCAAGTACAAGTGGTTAACGAAAGGGGTGCATGCATTTTTTCTTTTTTTGCAACCTACCACCATAAACACAGGAACGATCTTGGAGATGGCTTTGTTGATTTCTTCTTCAGTGACTTCAGTGACCATAGCAGCATTGTTCTCTTCTTCTGAAATCAATGGTTCTTGTCCGTGTTTCGTCACCCAGGGATCCACCTTGACCGTACAGCTTAAGTTCACGCATTATCCCATATTTGTATACATTACCCGCAGCTCCGATATAGCAATCCGCTTTTCAGGATCCTTCTCCAATAGCCTTTGTAGAAGCATGACCAGCTCTGGGTTTGTGCTCTTATCGTATTCCACACTATGTAATATATTGTTTGAGCTATGTGCCTTTCTTCCACTTCAATGCGCGCTTGAACTTACGGATCATTGCAAATTTTAGAATTGAGCTCGATAAAATTGGTACTGATGAAAGGAAGACGGCCATAAACCAAACAGTAAAGCGTAACGCCCATAGACCAGATATCTGCAGCTTTTCCTGATACTTCACCGTGATTTGCTGTGCATAATTCTGGAGCCATGAAAGCTGGACTCCCTGCTGATTTCTTCAACAGATCATTGTCCTTTTGAAACATTTCCGAAACGCCAAAATCTACAAACTTTAAAACACCATCCTGAGATAAAAGCAAATTATCCGGCTTGATATCTATACAATTGAATGAGCGGACTATCTTTGCAAAACACTGATTATATCATACCGCGATGGACGATATTGCTATAGTGTACTTGAGAAAAATGAGACACAAGAACTGCTTCGGTTGGTTGACTAGGATATCCTTACGATATTCAATTCCAAGGATCATGTCTCTAAAAAAATGACGCGCCATCTCTTCTGAATAAGGAGTTACAGTTCCACCTGCCTCTACATCCATGAGTACGCCCTTGTGTGCCATCTCGAATACTATTCAAGTAATCTTTCCAGTATCAGTGGTGTTCCTGTAAATACATCCACACTGACCCAACTTACCCATATAAAGCGAATCATTATCTGGGTCATCCAATACTTCAAATAGTCTCACCACATGTGGATGATTGAGCTTCTTCAGGATAGCGAGCTCAGTTCGTACGAGATCCAAGGGATTGCCGCTACTCTGAGCATGTCTTGGGACACGGGGTCCAAAGCCCCTACCCCTTCCTCGAAGTCCACCTGGTCGACGGAGCATGGCAGACTGTTCTCTCCTACGTAAACGCTGCTTGCTGAATTCCTTGATGGCCTATATATATATTTATGTTAGTCCCAAGTAGAACAGGTTTACTTATACTTTACATATTCATTGCCAGTGTTCTTGTCAACACCCAAATGCACTGTTCCAAACGCGCCACGGCCGATCTCCTTCTTCAAAATATACTGGTTGATCTGAGGCAATCCCTCCTTTGTCTCTGATGTTTTAGCGCCTAGCGTCTCAACGACAACCGATGCAGGACGAGGGCTTAATGCAGGCGAATCAGGAGGCGATTTCATGGAGAGCAGGGAAAGTGGAAAAACGGATACAACTGTGAGCGTCCTCCAAGCCAACCTCAGCATCGGATATCCATTTACCCGTCATTATCACGCGGCCGGAAAATATAGACTCCCATTACGTGTTGAGCACATGTAGGGTAGTATACAAGGATCATAATAAGACAATATTATTGTAAAGGAAAAAGTCTAGTAGTAATGTAGATAGCAGCAAGAGGTCACTATATTACAAAAGTAAAGAATAGCAATTAGGAAAATGAGTATAGTCTATTTATATTGAACTACAGAGAGAGTGGAGTGCTGGTTACATTCACCACTGTGTGAAATGATGTTACAGGCTAATCGCATTACAATCTCAGAGTATCCACCTTTACAGTGAATTGCAATCCCAATGTGATATGTGATGGTTGAACGAAGCAACAAGTTTATAACTGTGAACAACGCGAATGTTGCCAATATTACAAGATACATACGTCGTCACATGACATACGACGCTTATGATCGCTTATGATAGTGACTGACATTGTGCAAATGGTACAAGCTCAATTTGCCTGGGCTTCTCCTCAGTAGTTTGATTTTGCAAATGGAACCACGTACAAGGAACACTGTAGTAGGAATAATCCTTCCTGTGTTTGTAGTAGGGCTCTTTGTGTATCCATGGTACATTTACACTTTCCGGATATGCAGTAAGCAAAATGGAATCCATTGTCCCGTAATTGCGAGATGGTATGGCTCATCAATTTGTTTTCACAGACACATTGTTCCCGGATAATAAAGCAGAAGGAGGTATATGCGAACAGAACAGAAACAGTGAAAGAGTGTGAATCTGACTCGGTTGTTAGCTGTCTTCATCACGATTGCATCGCTGTTTGGTCTACTCGCTTTATTGTGTTATGCTCGCGTTCTAATAGCACCGTCGGGAAAAGCTGTTCATGCAAGTGGTTACTGCAAATTTAGAGTAGAGGAGAGATACTGAGCGAGGGACTTACATCTGCTCGGAACCAGCAGGTTGCGACTGCATCTCAGGTCTCGCCGATACCACGATATTGCTATGCACCAGGATTGCTTGATCCCAAGACCCAATGCCCACAAATATCACCAACGGCGGCAGAAATTGGAAATGCACCTAACGAGCGAACTGCACTCCTTCCAACACTGTGTATCACTCGCATGGACGGCATGCCTCGTTATTGCGATGTCTGCCAGTGCTACAAACCGGATCGTACACACCACTGCAAAGAGTGCAATGCATGTATTCTGCGGATGGACCAGTAAGTTACTTCGTATGATGCATAGGACGTTTCATTCCGTATGTTGATACCCCGTTTCCATATAACTACTGTATGATTTCAGTCATTGTCCATGGTAAGTTTAAGTACCTAAAATGTATATCTTACATGCTGATACAATGAGAATCGTGAACATAGGATCAGTGGTTGTGTAGGACATAGAAATTACAAGTTCTTCTATCTTTTCGTGATATACAGCGCAATGTATGCAATATGGTCGC
Organism: Lichtheimia corymbifera B2541; assembly: GCA_000697475.1. Taxonomy (NCBI): domain Eukaryota; kingdom Fungi; phylum Mucoromycota; class Mucoromycetes; order Mucorales; family Lichtheimiaceae; genus Lichtheimia; species Lichtheimia corymbifera. The sequence goes on from JNEU01001087.1 coordinate 26,582, forward strand.
TCTGCAGTAGCATCCCACTAATCGTGAATGCGCTATCCAAGAATGTATGGAAGTGAGTTGTGGTGGAGTTAAGGTTCTGGGCTGATGCCAGCTGATTTATGTAGGGCGCGACTCTAGATCCCCAGTGGATTGTTTTGCTCGTGCTGTAAGTACTATATGAATTTATGGTAGAGTTATCTACAATGATAGGAATACTAACCCATCGAATTGTACAAATGTAGCGGCTTTGTATTTGGAATGACATTGTTGGGATTTGCCGGAGTACATACCTATTACATATGCATGAATCAGACCACCATCGAACATATCTCACGGCGTCCCTATGAAATTCGAGTGGATTTGGATAGAACTGGACAAAACTATGAAGTTGTGACGACACCACACACAGAGCGCCTGTGGAATCTGGGAACATGCGACAACTGGCGATCAGTCATGGGGAACAACCCGTGGGGCTGGTTTGGTAAGTTGTTTTGCAGCATTTTGCTTATACAATATTGTATTTTTCTCAAATATATTCTGCAGTACCGTGGTCAGGTGGCCTTGGCAATGGATGCATTTTTCCATACAATGATGAAGTGTATGCTCGGGTGATCGAGCGAGCCAAACATCAACGAATGATCTTGAACCCCCCGGACCCCTCTCGTACTACTAGCATTTAGTCAACCCGTTGCGTGAATAACAGCTGATTTTTATTATCTTCGTATGTTGCTATTACCGTTTATGGTGGGGATCCTTATTCTCATGATCCATGATATACAAAGACGGTGGATGTGAATGTGCCTATTCTAACAAACATATAGCAGCATGTACGAGCAAGCTGAATTGCGGTTCTATGCCATGAAATACGGTGTCTTTTCCTTGCTGGTGATGAGATAGCGGATTTTTTTTGTATTAAAGTGTGAACTTTATTCGAGTGATGAGTCCAAAGTATTAGGTATAAAGGACGAGAAAAGTACATTGGATGTGAGGAGACCCAACCAAACTCACCATAAGATCTCCTTTGATATGTTTACGTAAGATCAATCATTTTGCTAAATAAGATTTCGAATCGATTTATTGATCGAGGAACATCATACATACAAAAAAAGTCTACTACTTATTGCTGTCCTTGAGGTAAACGCGATTGTCTGATGAAGCGGAGTCGTCGCCGTTGGATTTTAACTTTACTTCCCCTAACACTTCCATTATGCGCTAAATCCGAATGGATTTACTCTGTATTCTAAAAGCTATTCAGTCGTAGAATAAAGTGGATGTTGGCAATACAACATTGAAGGAAAAGTAGTTATCTTCCTGTGGTGTCTTCGTTTTTTGGTTGCGGTGGCTGTCGTCCGGTGGTGCTGTCTGTCATACATCTCTCAGCTTAATTCCATCGTCATTAAGATTCAGTTCGTGTGTCCCTCCATCCGCACAAGAGGAATTTTGTCACAAGATAGGACCCACCAAGACGGGTGGGTAGGGCCTCGTGCCCGGTAGAAGTAAGTCGTATCATTGCTCGTACAATTTGTCCTTTTACCGCTAGATCTTAAACTTATTTGTCGTTTTTGGAAATAAAGATACAGCCTAGGAAGCATAAAATAGAGTGTTCAAGTGCTTGCTGGTCAAGTGTGCGGAGGTTACCAGGGCATGCCAAATGGTGTGTTGGTCAGTTAGATTGTCAGTGAGATGCAGCAGCTATAAAGCATCGATCCAAAAGAGTCTCTTATATGGGCAGTCAACAAATATATGGAAGAGGTCCTCATCGCAAGGTTTGCATATCACACATTCACGTGAGGGGAACTTACCTGGTTGCAGACAATGGAGCTTGCTAGTGATCACAATAGTGGAGCACCTTTTAGAGAATTTGCCATATCGCATTGACGAAGGTCTCGTCTCAATATCGTCTCGATCTCGGTCATGAATCTCGCTTCGCGAGAAATTATGCAGACCTTTTAGACTGGAGCTGGGTTGCATTCCCTCTGTTCTCTAGCAATGGCATTGGCCACTGGGGTATTGATGAAGCCGCTTTCAAATGGATAGTGGTCTTAGCTTAGGTGATCAGAGACGATATGAAACATGCCTCTTTGGCTTACAAAAGCCAATTTTTTCTCTATTTCTCGACATGTCACAAGTCAACATCGTCTGAAACTTTGTTTACAATTATAAAAGCGGTCCCATTGGGCAACTTTCATTAAGACGCCACAGTAATCAGAGTCAAGCCTAGTCTAGTAAACGTGAGCACGTGATCTCTTCCAAACAAAACTCTACTAGTCTTTTCTTGGCATTTTATGTCTTAATCACTCTTCAAATTGAAAATTCGATTATAAAACTACCATTGTTCTACAACTTTGCTTATTAGTCCAAGTTGATCAGAGGAGATGCGAAAAACATCCCTTTGTCCCATATGAGCGAATTTTTTTTCTGTTTCTCGTCAAGTCACCAGTCAACGTGACTTTAAATTTTGTTTATGACTATAAATGCAATCCTTGCGGGTAACTTTGACTAAGACATCACAGTGGTCTGTGGTCAGAACTCAGAACCAAGTCTAGTTGATAGTCAATTTATTTTTTTTTTTTTTTGCATTGCAACACCATGTCCAAGCACCGAGGGTCGGTGTTTCAAATATTTGTTACTTTAAATATTTAACCCCCGACGTTAGTTTTTTTGCATATGACATGTGAGACCCCCGGGGCCGGGGGTCCAGTGGTGCGGCTCAGGTAAATTCCAACCTCATCGGGTGGAACACAAAACGCTCGGTGGGTAAGAGTACATTACCTCGGTGAGTAAAAGCACATTACGCCGGTGGGACCACCGGGCGTATTGTATTCGTATTATTTATTTTTGATTTTTTGGAAAGAAAATTAAAATTTATAAAATCTCAATCGCAATATCACAGGAGTCGCCTTAGAAAATGTGTTTTTGATTAGAAAGGAAACTTTTTGATAACCAGTGGGTGATGATTTGCTTTACAACCCAGTTCGTACATAACGTCGATGGGTTAACCCACCGACGTAATGAGCTTTTACCCACCGGCGTAATGTATGAGCTTCTTACAACCCAGTTCGCACATAACGTCGGTGGGTTAACCCATCGACGTTATGTACCGCCTTTACCCACCGACGTAATGTGCCCTACCCCAGAGATTCCTCAACACAAGATTTTTTGGAGTTGGAACATTTGTGTAACACATACCCGGATGTATGTTTTCCCGAGATCATGGCACTAAACCTGTCCGTCGAACCACACTTTATTCACGTTACACAACATACCACACTCCCAATCTCCTCCACCTCATTGAGTTTTTTTCGACGTCCACGAAAAAAAAATTTTGGCTGATGACGACCTGGGGAGAATCCGAGATTGCCCATCACGAACCTGAAAGTTTGACAGTAGGTGTATTCAGGCATGCTGAGCAGCTTTGCTCTATTGAAGACCCCCTCGTTTGATTGTAATATTCTGAATTAAGGGCGTCTTTACGCTTTTCCCATACAGCACTATAGGTGCGATTAGAGTCGGGCCGGCATTGATGTGTGTATGGTGATATAGATGTGTACGAGACGGTGTTAGAGTAAGTAATACTCGAGGTAGGTATTTTATTCAAGAAGGAGAACCAGGAAACTAAGATAGGATAGTAAGCAAGGATATGTATGTGCACTACTATCAGGTCGGATATCCTTAGTCAGAAAAAATGGTAAATGGTTGGGCTGAATGTACTTATGGAGAAAGGGATACTATAGGAAATATATTACCGTTATACTTTGGTCACCGTGTCTGGGATGGGCATCTGTCTATTGTAGGTGATATAGGTATATGCGTCATAGGAGGTACCCATGCATTGATCTTTGTCATCATCTTCGTAGTACTTTATAGCTTTATTACTGCTGTTCATTGCTGCCTTTTAATCTTTTCCCTTGATGAGTCCTTTGTGATATATGGTTGGGCAATGAGAATGGTGCAGAGCGGTGGCGAAATAGAGACAGAGCCTTAATGCGCTGTTGCCCAATAAATCATTGCCCAGGACAAACACCTCCTTGAAACCGCAAACAGCAGAAGAACGAAAAGTTGGTATCTTCTCGCATCAGGCTTTAACAAGTAGCTAGGGTCAATGGAGACATGTGACATGTATTCAAGATAAATGTATAGTGCAGTAATCGTACATGAAATTGGAGCCAGGGATTAGTTTTTTTTCGGGATGCTGTTTAGATTGACGGCTCGCACTGTTTTTTAGATGATAGATTCTTGGATTGGACAAGATGATCCAGAGATTTATGATTCGCAACATGTATGCAGAGATGTGTGCTGGGAATACCAATATGGAATCAACTAAAAGCTTTAATGACTAAATTCAATACAACAAGTATCGATTAACAATTATCAATATTTGACTGATGGTACCATAGGAATGAATCATCCCTCAAAAATCGCTTCCCTAATATCTAGGCAGCTTATCATCAAACGATAGAACGTGTAATGCTGAAGTAGATGGAATCTCACTGCATGGGCCATCACGTAACGACTTTGGTTGCACCAGCTTTTGCGCGCTGTCTCCCTTTCCTTTCCCTTATTTGCTGGACTGCATGGAAGGATACGATACCCATAGCATTTTTATCTGCTGCAACTCTAGCTGCCTTGGACCTAAAGGGCGTCAAGCTGGCATATATGTGTCTGGCATGTTGGTAAGGAAAGAACACCAACATCATCGCAATGAGCTCGGGTGATTGACAATTTGACAGTTTGCTCTAGGATGGTGGATGTTCATTGACACTCTAAGCTTTTCGTTCACACTGTCCGAACGCAAGGTGCTATTTGGTGTTGAAGACTGGGTTCCTGGTATTATCACGACGTTAGGCATGATTGTGTGAGTCATGATTATGCGGTTTACCGGTATACGATTACTTATAGCATGATATTTAGTGTCTGTCTGATAGACAAAAGTTCTCTTCGAGATTCATGGGGCGAATCAGGATCTTGGCAAGCTCGCTTATGTTTATTTTTGGTACCATTCTTCACTATGTGACATCCTCAAGGACAGTAAACTAAATCGATACCGATATTGTAGGGATTTGCTATGATGGCAGGTGGTTTAGCAGGCGCGGTTGTAAGTTGCTCTCACACATAAGACATGATACAAAGAACCTGTTGGATTGATATGTTCTTTTGCAGAGTGTTCTGGTGGTAAAGTACATCATGCACGATCTCGACTCTGCCGACTGTTACCCTGGTATCGGCATTGTAGTGCAATGCGGACTTCTTATGCTCAGGTATTTGCTTTGTTTGGTGCATAAAAGATGCCACTGACATCGATTTTCGTTGTAGCACTGCCATTCTTTGGATATCACAGACAGAAGAACCATCTTTTCGCATCTAAGTTTAGGAACGGGAATTAAATCATACTATTTCCATATATCTTTCCAGAAAATTTAAATCATATGAATATTAATATGAGCCTGGTATCTTTATGTGACGAGGAGTGGTTTACTAATCATTACTTTACATTACGATATTACATATTACATAATATGACATTCTCTATTATGAGCTCCCATGCGCATTAGCTGCTCTTCGGTATATGCACGACCTGTCATAGCTTGAATATCTTCCATGGCCTGCTCACGTTCATTATCTTTCTTTTTTTGCTTGATTTCTCTTGGAAAGTACAGCTTCAAGAAGTTCTGCATCGGAATATCCAAGTTTAAAGAGCTTGCATGTTTGACGGCAGTGGGGTGTCGGCATAGCGGGCAACTATCCATTTTCTTTTTCTGGGCTTTGATTAAGCAGCGTACACAGAATACGTGACCACATGCTAGACGTATGGGTCTCCATGCCACTGACATACATACAGGACACACTATGCACATAAAATGAGCAAGATGTTGGAGCACAAATGTAGGATAAACTCACGATAATCATCAGGTTGTGGTATGATTGTTGTCAGTTTTCCCAAGATGGATGCACAGAGGATATCTGCTAACTTGGTATTAAAAAATCGACTTTGTTGTATAAAGCTTGGAAAGCTTGTGCTAGCACTAAAGAAAATGCATATCAGTAAGATATAGTACATCATAAGCTTTTCTCCCTACTTACTTTAGACCACTGCGCTTGTCATGCTTTTTCAAAATCTTGGTTACTGCCGTTTGATTCAAAAGCTGATAATGCTTCATGGTGATTAATTCTGTATTGAGTGCAATAAACTGCTCAAAAGATTCTCTGGAAGCTTTACTCTTGAATTTGCGCAAAAGATTGAGTTCCCCGAGTTGTTGTGTGAACCATTCCATCTGCGCTTTGGATTTGTGAGCCGAATGTATCGATCTGTCGGATTCAACTCTGCCTTTGAAGATCTGTGCATCCATATAAAGACTGAAAATAGCACGCCATGCGTACATATCGGTCACGTGATTTGGCGCCGTCTATAGATACAGATACATGGATTAGTTCGGGGAGTATACTTCTGTATTTGAACACGCTTACCAATTTGGCCATGCGCCTCTCCAATTCGTTTACATCTTGTTTAAATCTTTGTGAAGTCATATCCTGAAGAACTGCCGCTTGCTGTAACTCGGTCATCAATGTCGCAAAGAATTCATCATCGTGTTCCAATTCAATAACGAGACTACGCATATCCTTGTTCTCCTGTCCTCTTTCCAACTTGTTGCTGATTTCAACCTCTCCATCAGTTGTAATATCGCTTATTCGATCTGTTTCTTCTTTGCTGGATAGTGTCATGTCCATCAATTCTCGGAATAATTCCGCTGCTGCACTTTGTCGGCGCTGCATGGTATCACTTGTTAAGATACGTTCATCTTTTTTGCTGAGCGTGAAGAAATCCGTGTCGTTCTCTGTGCGTTTGTATTGAAGCTTAGGCCTTGATGCATTGCAAGCATTGTTGTCGCTTTCATTTTCTTCCTTGCTTATGATCTTTTCCAAAAGCTCTTCCACATGGGATTGATTCGGGTCGTAAATGAACTCAATGCAGGGATGTACATTAGGAGCTTCACCTATTAAATCGTTAAGAGACTATACAAATGACCCAGTACGAGTGCTTATTTACCAGTGAAATAATATCTTATCTTTGGACCATTGTCATTGTTGGCTGAATTGTTGCCGAGACATTCTCGTAAAAAAGAAGCAGACAGTCCACGACGCTCAATTTCGACTGCGACCTTTGCAATGAGCTTCTTGAGTGCTTTATACTGAATGAGATATGGTCGCCACTCGGAGGGAATGTCCTCAGCTTCACTTTCTAACTGTTTCCCAAACTTCATTGAAAGAAGAGATAATTCATGGTTTTATCATCCCCGCTACATATTGACATTTTTGGAAGAGAAAAGAACCCTGCAGATTGCCATGCAACTGTAACACAAACTTGAATGTCTAGCTACGCTACTGCTACTGTAAAACGACATCGGATGCCATTTCACTACCATACAAGACATTTATCTTCAGGATTCATAGGCCTTCCAACCGGACATGAGAATGCTTTTGAAAATTCTTTAGAATTCATCAGCGGACCATTCACGCGCCAACGACTAGGGGCATGGCTACTTGTCGATAGCTAAATGGGCAACATTATTAGTCACATGAACATCTCTTGATAAAGAATAGTATAGATACCTCGTGCAAATCACTCTGTGTCGTACTCTTACTGCATTGCATCCGAGCAAAGCTAATAAAAAACAATTGTTCCCGAGACCAAGCGTCTAATCCTGGTGGAAGATCATTTTGTCCGACACGACGTTTCCATGCAAGATAAGCGTGCAACAAGCCTCCATTATCTGCGATATTCTGCTTCAAAGTTTGTTCACCATCCACATGGTAGATATCTCCATTTTCTCCTTCGATGGTAAACTTGGAATATTGCTGAATAAAACATTTGGTCTTATTTTCGAAAGCTGTTGTCGTTGAATCGCTCCATTCTCTTCCATTAAACGCATGCAGAATTTCTCGGCCCACCATCGCTCCAAGTTGACCATAGTTCAAAAATTCAGGGAGCTGTACATTGAAAAAAGGCATACGAAGAATCGATGCAGGAACTTGAAGCTGCCATACGATATCAATAAGATTGACTTTCACTTCTTCATTATCCAATTATACGTTACCTTGTTTTGTAAAGGATCATACAAAGCTTCAGTGTGCTGGGGTGATATATCCCATGCATTGGGATCCACACTAGATGATAAGCGCCCCATGGTCTGTTTTACATGCCATTTGTTGACACTTTTGATGCTCTCAAAGAAGTTATCCTTATTGACGATAGCATCGGCATAATATTCGGCGAGTGAAATAGCGGATCGGGTGTCAGGATGCGATTTCGGGTATCCCACTTGGTGATTGATATGTGACATCTAAAACAACTTCCAGATGAGAATGGCATTGATTCCTTAGAATCATAAGCATACCTGGTATTGGAATTTTTGCTTATCTTCACCATGTATCCAATCCAAGGATTGTATACGTTCAGAGAGAGTATGACCAATACTTGTTAATAGTTCACCCGCCTGTTGTTCTGCAACATCATCCAATATGTGTCTTACAAGGTAACGACCCAGTAGAAAACCAAAAGGATGATCAGCGTAAGCTAAACAAGTCTGCCACCTCGGTGGTTTGGCACGTACTTCAACACCGTACAATTTAGCATCCAACTTACGGCGAGGTGCTATAAATTCTTCTCCAAGGGTATCCAAATATTTCCAAAGAACCCGCCAAATCAAATATAACTGCAGTGTACGTGTGTTGGTGCCTTGTACAATTCGATCTGACAAGTCAATGACAAACGTTGATGATGGGATCAATATATCTTGAGGAATGGGCGTGCCACGCGGTAATAAAGCTTCAATAATGATCGACCAGTCAATGTTTGGAGCTGCTTTCTGTAGCTGATCTGGGGACCATCGTTCCATGTTCTGATGATACGTCGTTGCTAGCTCCTTTTCAAAGTTGATAATTCGTCGTGCAGTAGCTACTGGGCTCCATGTTTTCCATCCAAACTCGTTTGCGTCGTCTTTGCTGAACACTGTGCTCAAGATCTCCTCTACAACTTCACTGTAGACATTCATAATATCTGAATCTTTATAATATGCATGCGATGGAAGACCGAGTTCCCCCTGCCATATAGAAAGGCTTGGACGTGAACTATCTTGGGGATCGACACCCACATGGAATGCGAATAGTGGCCAAACATTATGTTGAGTAAGATAAATCAACGCATGACTGAGACCATGAACAAAAGGAGGAGGAGAAGAGCTCATTGCATAATAGTATTTGAGTGGTAAGTAATCTCTGATTGTTCGAAACATGTCGTAAAGAGGCGTAATATCATATCGTTCGATTGTTTCTTCATCCATGCAGGCATGTTGAAAATCCCGTAACTTTTGAAATAGTTGTTCATCAAGGATACGGTCTGGAGGTGGCAACAAAGACGATAGGGGAGGAGTAGCATGACTGTCATTGAATGGATGATTGAGAATCTCGTTGAGCAGTTGCTTGGTTCTCTCGTTTGCCACGCTTTGCACGCTCGTTTTAGCCATGTCCTCGCGTAAGACACGATCGTTAATCCAGTTACTGCCTAAAATAGGTCATGAATAACAATGGCGCGGATATATAACTTTGATATTTACATGCATATGCATAAAAGTCGTCACATGGATTCATATTCAAGTTCACATCCTGCAGTTATCGTGAGAATCGTCACTTGGAAACCGTAGCTTATATTACTCACTTGAAGAATATGTGCAGATGCCAAAATGCAGCTTGGTTCCAGGCAGTAATGCTATCAAATTGTGTAGAATATAAGCATCTACGCTATATGTCATCATCTGTCGTAGTATAAATAATACCTCGTCCTTATCAGGTGGTGGTATCGGGGTGGGTTCAGTAGTTGGTGACGGAACAGGTGATGGTAAACTATCCCCAAAGCTGCTGCGTGCGTACAGCCCGATGAAGATACAAAGGAAAATAAGCAATATCGAGCTGACGAAGAACATTAACTTCTCCAATGAAGTGAATTGCCCAGGTTGTAGATAGAGTGGATATCGATAAACGCCGCTGCCGTAATCAGTATTCGACACCGCTTCATCAGCACTATTGCGTGAGACATTGTCGGCTTCGTCAATTCTGTTTCGCGATAATAACGGAGCGCGTGGGTCATCAGTTAACGCCATGGAGAGAATGGATAGAAGCGCTCTGACAGCTCAGGAGTATCTTTCGCCATTTTAGTCGTTGTCGGTGGCTCAACTCTTCATTCCTTCCCATTCATATACCCCGTTTTGTTATCATGAGATCAACACCGAATGGTTGTGCTCATTCATAATTCAATGACCCATAGATCACGTGATTCATCGTATAAAAATACTAGCGCGATTAGCATCAATATTGGAAATTGCTGGGGGATATCGGCTAGCGTCCGGGGGTCGGAAGCATTTATGCATTGTACGATGCTTATCGATTAAGGTGCCAATAACGACTTTCAAAGTTCCTTTTTGAAACGAACACCCGGACAAACTTTGAACAATGTATCACTTCTCTCCACTTGAGCTTAACAAGAAATTTGATTGATGTCATTATTTGATGATGATGATTGAAAAAATGTATAAGGGGAGATTGCAATGAGATAATTGAGAAATTATACATGTGGGGTTGCAAAGGATAAAAACAATTAGGCACTCTTAAAGTGCATAAGCGCATTTGCTGATAACAGGGGTGTGCTTCCTGTCCAAGGTTGTCGGCGTATTGATCGTTGTATGACCATAAGACTAATCAATGCAACAAGGGCCTTTAACTGGTTGCATGGGCGCAATATTGCCTGATAGGCTGGCTAATAGCTATTTGATTGTTGAATCCAAAGCAGTAATATACGATATATCATACTTTGTATTGCTTGCCTAAGCGTTCAGCTTCCTCAATGAAACGCGTATACGACACTTACTTCAGTTCTTCCGCATTTTTTGTGGGCTTTGGGCCATTGCTTTAACCTACCGCAACGAAAAGCGAAAGTTCTATGCGAGTATTAAGTTCTTTTGTTTAAACGTTTAGAGAAGAAATTTTACTTATCAGCAGCACCAGCTTTGCATATGCATCTCGGGAGCTAGCAAAATAAAAAAAATATGATATGTGCTTCATCAAGATACATGATCAGCCTTTACCTTCATAAAGGAGCTAGGTATCACAATGACCGCAACGACAATAAAAGTAGGATAACAGCGAGCCGCTAGAGATCTTCACAAATTCTATATTAATCGGTCGCTCACGAAGCAATGTCATCTAACATGATACTCACCAAGGCGTTAGCAACCAAGGAGTAGTATATGGAGGAGAGGAAAGAGCCGTGTGGAAGTTTGATAATAGGACAACATCCTCGTTGATATGTGCATGGTGAACGTATGTAGGTATTTCTGTGACTATCAAAACGATGAAAGAGTGATAAAATGTTTATTAGGAATGGAGCGTTGGAGTTTTTGAATGTCGATGCATATAGGTCACAGTCTGCAATAAGCAAGCTGACAATATCCATCATCAAATAATGTCATTAACTGGCCATCACAAATCGCTTGCTGTGCTCAGATTCCATAAAACAAGACGTTATTCAAGGACGTATGTATCAGTGTTCTTTCAGAATGGAGTGGGAGTGTAAATGGTATCTTCATGTCAACATAGTGCGCACGGGACACGGCCACTACAACCCAATATGAGGTATAGGATAATGTATTTGCAGTTTCCAAATGCCTGCTCTGTTTGCTGTGCATATTTTCAATGATGATAATGCATACCTGGAATTTGATGACAAAGATCCAAGGGGTGATCTCCACTCGTTGGGAAAAGGAACAAGTGCAGGTTTGAGGAAAAATCCTTTAGCACCAAATACAAATTCGATTTGAGTTGACTAGTACCGTTGGTTATCATTTTTGGCTCTACGCATGATATGTTATTGCCCCATCTATTGCCACTGAAAACAGCCATTTCTCCACCCATCTTTTTCTTTACTGCGTGTTCCTTTATCGCTACAGTCAGTGGGAGTGGGTCTTGGGAAATCTCGGGTAACAATGCGATTCCAAGTGGTAGCACAATTTTAAGTTTCAGAACGTGCCGATCCATCCACCTGATTTCATGTGACCTAAAGATGTAGCGGTAGCCTGTACAACAACCCATTTACTCGTACCATTGCGACACGGTTATACGGGATATATAAACAAGGTTCTGTAGGGAAAATGCTCTTTCCAATAGACCATGGATTGTGGGTTTTTATTATAACGTTAAGGAAAGGCCAATCGTGATTGTTAGGCGCGTGAGTCATACCCGGCTAACCCCGAAACACAAAAAGACCTCCACAGGTTAGTTCCTGGTTGTGTCTCTTTCCCTTTTTGTTCCACATTACCATGTCTTCCACTGAGACAGCACAGAAGCGTGAGTCGCTATAGAGTTATCATTAAAGTGATTCCAGTGTCCTTATTACGCGTTCATTAGCTTTGCCTTTCCACTTTCAATTCTTGGCTGGTGCCATTGCTGGCATTTCCGAGATTCTGACTATGTACCCGTTGGACGGTAAGAAACAACATGGTAGGTTATATAGGTCGACTTATTGATACATGATCGCAGTTGTCAAGACTCGTGCCCAGCTTAGCACTTCAGGAAACACGGGCATTCTTCAAAGCTTGAAAGATATTGTGAAAAAGGAAGGGTAAGGGCATAGTTGAGTAAGTCAACGCAATAGAAGATAACGTTATCTCTTAAAAAAAGTCCCGCGACTCTGTACCGCGGTATTGCTGCCCCTATTCTCGTGGAAGCACCCAAGCGTGCCACCAAATTTGCCGCTAATGAACAATACACCGCTTTGTACAAGAAGCTCTTTGGTATGGAGAAGGTTACCCAACCCCTTGCCATTGCTACTGGTGTCAGTGCAGGTGTGACCGAAGCTGTTCTTATTGTTCCCTTTGAATTGGTCAAGATTCGTATGCAGGATAAAGCCAACGTAAGTGTAATGGGCTATGAGAAAAAAATGGCGTAAAACTAAGTAATGAAGGGTAGGCTGCCAAATACAGCGGTACTGCAGATGCACTTCGCAAGATTTTGAAGCAGGAAGGTCCTTTGGCATTGTACAATGGTTTGGAAGCAACAATTTGGCGCCATGCAGCATGGAATGGTGGTTATTTTGGTGTCATCTTTGGTGTTAAGGAGTGGTTACCTAAGGCAAAGGTAAGCGCTATTAATTATTGGTATTACAACGTCAATCTTACATTTAATACTTTTTAGAACAAGAATGAGCAACTCGTCAACAACTTCATTGCTGGTACTATCGGCGGTACCTTTGGCACTATGTTGAATACCCCTATGGATGTTGTCAAGACCAGAATTCAGGGCTATACTGGCCAAGGTCCCAAAAAGTACAACTGGACATTGCCATCAATTGCTCTAGTCGCAAAGGAAGAAGGGTATGTTGGATGAGTGAGAAATGAAGATAAGGGTATTAAACCAAATTATAGATTTGGTGCGTTGTACCGTGGCTTTACAGCTAAAGTACTTCGTCTTGGTCCTGGGTAAGTGATGGTATTCGCCATTAATGCACAGACCCTATTTAACACTCGAATCATAGTGGTGGTATCCTTCTGGTTGTCTTTGAAACAGTATCGGGTTTCATGCGCAAGCACTTTATGTAGAGTCTTAGAAATATTATATACACAGGATGATTATTGAGCAAAAAGGCTGTATATACGAACAATGTGATCTTCATGGTGAAGAATGCTAACGTGAATGATTGGTCGTTGCAAATCGCCGTCGTATGAAGTGTGAACACATTTAATATGGTTACCGGCTAAGACTTGAACCGTTTTCCCCTGTATATCATAAATCAATCCTGTACACAGCATATGTGAATGTAATAAGACTTACTGTTTCCATATGTCGGATCTCGATCACTGAAGGCGAAAACCCAATCAAATACGGAGAGATGATCACTAGTTTTTGCAGTCGTGCATCAAAGTCAACCTTGTGCTGGATCGAAACGGGGTTCGTATTATCATAAAAGCAAATATTCCAAGCCGTATGTAGGTCATATGCATATCCTGAATCACGTGAGAATGGTACAAATCCTATCACGTTGCTAGGAAAGGTTGTGACCTTCTTCCATTCACAACGTCCGTTGTGGATTCGTCCAATACCAAGGCTAGGTGACTGTAAAAACACCGCATCGTATGCAACTTGAATATGGTATGTATCGCGAGACTCCAATCGATATTCCTTTGCTTTACGGAACCATTCCCCCTTATACTGCATGATGACCAAGAGAGTGCATGATCTTTTTTGTATTAGATAACAAAGGACACGCGTGTTGTAGATAGTGCCAACTGCAAATGATATGACAGATGATCGATGAATGTAGCCCCATCGGTGATGTGAACCTGCCAGAGATACTTGTTGGATATCATATGCCATTAATGCAGAGCGCTTTGTGCGCACCACCAGAGCTGTATTATCCAAAATGGCCAGTTGTCTACAGTCTTCTTGGGCAACTGCCAGCTGAAATTCATGTGATACGCCATCACGAGGGCCAATCCATATACCATACTGCGTCCCAAGGGCGAGCATAGATGAGCCATCCGAAAGATCTACGTGACTGTTTGCTTCAGCTAGAGCTGGTGAATGTGTCATTTCAGTTGGTCATACCGAAAGGCAGAGTGCACCATATCCGACCACAGCCAGTGGGAAACATTGCACCACCTCCAACTACCATAGAGGACTGGCGATTGCTGGACCCAGTAGCCACCTCACATAACGGATTCAATGAAATAGGGCCGCTGCTAATTTGCATGTCTTGTATAGCTTTACATAGTAGTTCACGCCATTCTTCCCTTTCTTCGATGGTAGAGCAAGCAAGGTAAAATGAACAATCACCGAGTCCAAGATGGGAAAGTGCGAGCATACGGTACCTGGGTCCTGCTCGAGAGGAAGTTGTATTGGGTAATGTGCGCCGTGTTACAATATGTTGCTTGTTATCTGATGGTGATGTCTTGGAATGCCGCAAACTGTTCCGAAGGCGGCGAAATCGCGCACGAATGTAAAGACCGGTAACGGTTTGATCTTGTGATGACGATGATATCACTGGTGCTGCTGTGACAGTACCTCCATAGATACGTGGTAGATTCAGCCGTAACATATGTAATGGTATAGGGTGTCCTGCCACTATAAATTCCTCATGCTTACCCGAGAACCGAGGTCGTGTGACCACCACGAGATGTGTAAATAGAAAAACACGACATGGTACCATTGTCCAAGAATGTAGAGAGCGTGCTAGCATTAAATCCCCTTCATGCAATAATGATGCGTGTTCAGGGAGAATTTGCTCAAGTGTGATTGGAATATGATTTGGGATCAAGAGTGTAGACGCGATTCGTAGGCGTTGTGTTTCTATCTCGGCTTGACGGGTCGATTCATTCATGCGTTCCAAAATATCGCCGAGTTCTGCCAATGCAGCTCCCAGAGCAAGCTGATCAGCTTCATCTGTAGTGTACTTGAGTAATGCCTCAATAAGCAACTTGTATTTTCCCAGGCGAAGCGTTGGCAATGTCAAATAGTGCCGTAGTCCTAATCGTCGAGTATTTGTATGTGTATTTTGTTGTTCCAAAAATGTCCCAAAACGTGGGCTCCTGTTTGCTTCCACTGTGGCGACAAATGTTGCTTTCATGTGGTTGGCTGCGTATGTCACGTAGGGATCCATCAAACGAGAAACATGATTCCAAATGACAATCCCGATCGGTCCAACGTATAAACCGTTAATAGGATCTTGCTGCTCTAATAATTCTTTATAGCCCCTGGAGTGCAAATGGTGAATCGCTTCATAATTGCCGAATACGATATCATGGAATTTTTGACGTCGGGTTTCCTCAATGACCGCTGATGAATCAAGCAACGGTTGTGCATACACTTTGGAAATGATTTCTAGGTCATGACAGTATTGCTTCTCCGATACCACTATTTCTTCAATGGCATTCTGGCGTTTGTGCTCTTCAGGTGGTAAAGCGCTCGTATCCTTGAAGAAATGTTTCTATTAGTACCGAACTTTTCAATTGTGCCCATTAAGATTTACCGAATTGCTATATGTTTCATGGTTAAAAAAATGCAGATTGTCGCCTTTGTTTGGGCAAGATGGTGCGTAACACAGTTGATGTTGTGGGCTACAATGCGGAGAGTAGCAAGTGGCTAGTGGCACAAATACGCCTTGAATGGCAGACGAAGGATTGCTGTTCACTCGATAAAGTCGTTCTTCCCGATAGAGATCAAGACACTTGTTGTCAACAAGTGAAAGTATAATATGTTCGATTGCTGTGCTGTTATCGGCCATACTGGTATTACGTTCGGCTACTATGTCACGAATGACATCCTGATATCATATAGTAATCCTAATAAGTTACTACTCTTGATTTCTTTTCTCTGGGGAAGGGCAACGGTAGTACATACCAATAGTCCATCCCTTGATATTGTTGGAGAGCTTAATAACATTGTTATCCGAGCCCACAGCGATGATAGTAAAGCATTATGTATCAGCTCATCCTTTTTGTAGTAGCACGCGATGTCGCTGCTCTTAAGAATGTCATTTCCTCAAAGTTACTTAGTGGAGGGGTCAAGTAAGACAATCATGTACTTACAGATGCGTCTGACATGCCCAGTATAAGAAAGAAAAGAAAGAGAAAAAAAAAACAAGTGCTAAAACTTGAGAAAGATATACCACATGTGATATGGGATAAACAAGCGTCATGTGTCTTGCTTCAAAAAGGAAATATCCTTACTATGTTTTCTATACTATGCAGCATGTAATACAATGAAAACACGAATGATAACACACCACTCCATGTTACGAGTCCTAGAGCCTGACATATGGATACAACTTGCAGCTTGGGTTTGAGATATCAATTTCTCATGCCTCGAGTGATCTGGAAACAAGGCTCACGTTGCAGACGTCACAATATCCTCATTAGATAGAAACGTTTATAGTTCAAAAATTCTCCAAGCGAAGGAATGGACCTACGGCATGTACTCTACCACTGGAGTAAGCAATAGATTCTTCTACTATAGTAGTGACCCTTAAAGTGATAGCTTTCAACGCTTCGTTGAAGGCTTGAATGGATTGTTTATAACAAAATGCATCATGCCCGTCTACCAAACGTTTGTATAGCACTAGTCAGTGGTTTGCTGTTGCAGTATGCTGGTACCAAACGTACATTGAATACGACTACCAGCTTGGCAACAGTTTTTGTGTGCGGATACGCTCGAGGTGGCATGACTGGGTCTGGTTGTGGAGGGTTGCCAGATGCAGTCCAGTCACATTGGAGATGAAAAATAGGCTTGTTGTCTGCTTTAGCGTATTTAATTCTTCCTTCACCCCCAAAAAAAACACACATACAAAATGGACCGTCGATTGCAGCAACCCGAAGACGAGCCTACTTTCGGCCAAGCACTTAAAGCTCAATTGTTCGCTCCTGAGGTTCGACAGGGAAATCTCAACATCGCTTTGTCATTGACGGTGTTCGCTGGTGCCGTTGTCTTCTTGCGCAACTTTGGTGATTTGTTGGCTGTCTAAAAGTAATTGACGACGACGTTTTCACTGTACTTTCGAAAGCTTACAGTGTGCGATATGTTTAGGTATATATATTTATGTATTAGAAGCGTCTTTTGAGCAAACTATACTACAAATACAATCGGTGTTGCGGCTGCTCGTCTATGTAGACCTTGCTCTTGTCATATCCCAGCCGAGCAATATCAATTTTTTTCAGACCATCTACGTATGCATCAACTGTTTCGATTGTAACAATGTGTTTTCCAAGATACGATTCTTGCAAACTGAGCAATACATAGCCGGGGATATCATGGATTTCACACTAGATGAAGAGGGTTGTTATTAAGTAAGCATATGAAAGTTGAGAGGAGAGTACTTGCATAAGAAATGAGAGCAGCAGTCAAGTCTTGTATCATGTTGGGAGGTTCAAGTTGGTCTCCAATCTACGATGAGAAAACATGATTGAGCACAACAAAACCTCACTCAAATCAATCAACGATTGCTTACCAAAATTTGCGTATTGGATGATTGCAAAACACGCAAGAATGGAGGATTGACATTACGGGTGTTAGAGATATAATCTGCACCTGCCAGGCTATCCAGGATGACAATGCTAGATAGAGTGATTAGCGTATAATGATTTTCCCTCGTTCAATTAATTCCCACCTCTTCAGCTTGGATAAACCAACAATCGATTTTGCCATGGCTTGAACCTGGTCACGCTCCACCTTTTTCTTCAAAGGGATACAGAGAACATCTTCCGAGATTTGTAGAATAGGGCAATCCTAATCATATGGTTCTCTCTATTAGCCAGCTTGGTCTTATAATAAAACCCATATACCCCTGCTTACATTGATATCACCGATATGTTGCGTGCTACAATTCAGTGCTTCGATATATGCGCTACCTGGACCCTGCATACCGACAAGAAGAGTAATGGGTTGGGATAAAGTGCAGGTCAAATTGACGTTGATCGGATGCGAATTGGGTTC
Organism: Lichtheimia corymbifera B2541; assembly: GCA_000697475.1. NCBI lineage: Eukaryota > Fungi > Mucoromycota > Mucoromycetes > Mucorales > Lichtheimiaceae > Lichtheimia > Lichtheimia corymbifera. The sequence goes on from JNEU01001087.1 coordinate 45,089, forward strand.
CACCTCGTTCTCAACATCGCTATCGTCATTGTCAAATGCGTAGCGTACTGGGGCTGAAGGAAACGGTTCGTCGAAATCCTGTTATTCTTCTAGTTAAAATGGCTTCAAAACGCATGCGTGTATCTCTTTGCATATGTACCATGGAAATAATCAAGCAATGGGCGTTGTAGGGGTGTTGAGACGCGCGTTTGGAGCAATGTAGTTTGGCCATGCCCCGCCCAATCGGGATGCATTATGTACCTCACATGCCTAATAAAAATCAAACAAAAATGCGGCTCCTCTCAAGGCATGCTCACAACTACGATACATTTTTTACTATGTTTAGCATACAATGTATTTCACAAACACCAATAAAGATGACTTCTACTGTGTGGATACATCATTCCATTGTAGATCGAAACCTTGCTGCACTGGTACTGGATTTATTATTATTAATGAATTTTACATAGGTTCGAAAAGGTAGATTACAAAGGAACAATCGACTACATTTGGAAGTGCTACCGCTGAGGCTACAAGGATAGGGACATGAAGTTACGAAGAAGTACGAAGCTTACCATCGACCACCCCGATATTGTGCGTGGAGATGCGCTCTTCGTTCTGGTTCGAACACTGGAGACAACCAAGGATATTGGTAGGCATGAGGATGGACATACTTCTGAAAGACATCAAAGGGGACGTTTTTAAGGTCTTCAATACGGATAAAGATAGGCCGTGAAAGCGGATCATTGTTGTCACCGATGACGAAAATGGGGGGATCAATACCCTTCTTAGATGCGATATCCAAAGCATCGAGCGCTTTTCTCAACGATACGGCCATGGCATCATCCCCAATGTAGACTGCATTGTCAAACAAGCCCGAGGATTTCTGGGTGTGTCTAGAAGCACTAGAAGTCATTTGACTTTGCAGTGTCATAGCCAGGAGGATCACCACGCAAATAGACAGTACGACATTTTTCAATTGGCTTTTGAAGAAATAAACCGTGCGACGAAAGATTTTGTAGAAGGTTTGATAAAGACGTCTGCAAAGTAGAATGACCCTGGCCATGACAAGATTTACGGCTTGAGTGTATGTGAAGTGGAAGGGGGTGGGTTGAGACTGCGGATCCATACTTAAAACTTGAATGAAACTAAGGACTTTAAAGACGAGATCAGCGGGCTTTATATAAAGATCAGAATGAAGAAGAATACATAGTAAATGGATCATTGTTCGTCAATCATCAATTACCTCATTGTTCACCCAATAATGACTAGTAATATCCCTTCAAGAGACTGATTGTGCTTAGGAACGTAAAATATATGCATAAATATTAAGATCCAAGCGGAACATGGGAATATACTACATAGTTACTGTACATAAAAGTTAGTTTTGCTCAATTACAGCAATTCACAAGAATTCATAAGGGAATGTTGTCCATGGCAACATGCTGCCCAGCTATTGAAAGTACAGTTCTTTGTTCATGCCAAGCGGTTCTTTGTCTCCTACCAGCAATGGTTCTCTCTGCTACTGCTACTACTGCTGCTGCTATCATTCGTGTTAATTGTGAAATAAATATAATCCCTCCTCGGTGTATCATCAGCTTGGAGAAACAAAATCTGAACCACACAAGATAAGCGATCCGTTTTCAGTTCACGGGAGGCCCACATTCATAAGCAAAACGAAGTCTGTGGGAAGATCAACTTTTTTGCAGTGAATATTCAACATGCGTCATACAATATTAAAGAGCCAGCGGTAGTAGTATAAAACAAATGAGGTGAATCGCGCTTAGGCTGCATAAGACCATCCTTGTGCAACTTGGCAGTGGGTTTAATCATTTTGGGTTGGAACCTAAAATTATGCAGCACCCGTATTCAATATGCATAACACGGTAGCCGAGTGCCATTGACCCACCCCTCGAAGATCCCAACTTCATATCCCAGAATGTATGGTAAAAGATAGAATTTTAATCCTCTCTCCATGACACATAAACTTCATCTGTACGGAAGCGTTGAGTACAGTTGCTCTTATCTAACGGTGTACAATATCCGGTGTGATGAGCCAACAATCCAGCGTGTGCAATCATGATGCCATTGTCAATGCAGAATCTACAAGACGTTGGGTGTTAGTATATGAGATTGCCCTTTCAGCCATCCCTACACTTACCGTTCATCCATAGCACACACTTGACCACCACGATCTTTAGCCATCTGTTCCATCATTTCTTGCAAACGAATATTACCTATGGAGCCAGATAAGATTATCATCTTCCAAGAATATGTCTGTATATAACCACTTACATCCTACACCACCGACAATCAAGACTTCCTGTGATTCCACATGAGCCATGGCGCGTTCGGTAATTTCCACCAGCATAGCGAATAAGGTTTCTTGCAACGAAAAGCATAGATCTTCAGGAGTTACTTGTCCAGTTGGAAGTTTTTCCTTGGCAACCATTTCAATGTGGGATAAGATACCAGAAAATGACACATCCATGCCTTTGACCGTGTAAGGTAATGGTATATAGTTCTTTCCTCTAGTAATTCAGAGGAATAAGCACGGTGAATACTGTGAACTGATATTTCTTACCGCTTGGCATATTGTTCAATGTTGTATCCAGGACTTGGATCGTTGGATAAGTTGAGAATTCTTGCAAATCGATCAAGACAATTTCCAATAGCAATGTCCAATGTCTCGCCAAAAATGCGGTATCGATGCTGCGAATAAGCAATCACTTGTGTATTGCCACCACTGACGTATAAAATGACAGGATTCGAAGCACCCGTCACCTCGCGTCCCATTTCAATATCTAAACATGATCGAACGTCAAATTCATAAAGGTACTCAAGGTTTCCTAAGAACGACTTACGCCCTATGCAATGATTGACACCCACTAATGGTTTGTCCCAAAGTAGCGAGAGCGTACGAGCCACCACGGCAACCGATGTCAGCGGTGCTCCCATACCAGGTCCTGTTATTTCCTAGTTGTCAGCCAGCCATTAAGTCATGCCTTGTATCCTATTACTGACCCTTTGTAAAGCATATCACGTCAATGTCTTCGGGTTTGACTTGGGCCTGATCCATTGCTTTTTTCATGACAGCGAGAATACAATCACGGTGATGCTGTGCTGTGTCCCTTGGAAGGAAACCTTCGCCCGGTGGCGTGATATATGTGTCTCGAACGTTGGCTAAAATGTCGACTTTGGCCCCAATGTGGCGTATGATACCAACACCAAGCTTGTTGGCGGATCCTTCAAAACCGATTGCGATCGTCATGGGAAGAGAAAAGGGTTGGATTAAGCTCCGCGGGGCGATGCAGCAAGCAACTATGCGCTTTTGAAAACAGATCACATGACTCGAGCAATGCACTCTCATCGTTTTTGGCGGCCCATCATTGTCCAATTGATCTCAAAACGTATGCACTGGAAATGCGATTCATTTTAAATAATAGGGCATCTGGCCATCCTCTTTTATATCATCTTGTCATATACTTCAATACATCCTCTCTTCATATCATTAACTAGATGGCTTGGATACAACAGTTTTTCCTTTAACGAATGGAATATAAAACAACCCTCATTTCCGAAACGCGTTCTCAATGTTCTGCCATCCCTTCTATCACATCATTGCTAAACTACGTCTTTTGCCCACGTCCTCGTCAATATAGATATATGTATCACGTCGCTTAGAAAGCTGATAGTAGTATAGCTGTGAATCGTCTTTGCATAGAGTAGAGAAGCAATAATTGTTGTAATAACATCCAATCTCATGTCACGTGGAATACACTGCATTTCCCATCATCATCATTCAAAATATGCTATCGACAAATGCCAGGATCTATTCGCTTTTTTGATATTGATTGTGTCGTATCTAGGTTACTCGTCCTGTTGCTTTTCGAGTTCACGCATACGTCGCTTGTAACTATAGTCACGCGTAAGTTAAACGTCTCTATAAGCCAAACTTGTACTTACTCATCATATTGACACTTTTCATAGGCATGACGCTCGTTCTCGCACTTCCATGGAAGATAGAAAGTTTCGCCTCGGCACTTGTTGAGTGGGATGAGAAGATGGGCACAGTAATCCCGATATTCCAAAGGAATGCGAGACTTGTTCATATCTTGTTGGCTTGCCTTCATTTCTATTGTAGATTAAAGTCAATGCGAAAGTTGTAGTGAATGGGGTCCGTTTGCGTTTCTCTACCTTGAGCCATGGCGGTAAGAATCTGTGGGTTGGTTTGCTTTGTACCGCCAGAAATTGTTTTTGACCTCTCAGTCCCACTGCTGTAGAGATTCGGATGTGACGTCACATTGTCCCTGACTCCTTCAAGTCAACCCACCTTTATATGTTCGACAGTCTTTTTTTTATTTACCAAATAAACATAGACGAGGTGGGAGATCATGCAAAGTCATAATCGACCGTGGCTTTGTGCTACCATCCATCAAGTCTTGATCGGATTGCATAGAAGGTGTATCTTCATATGAAAGTTTTCCTGCATCAATATTACCATTATGATTTGAGCCTGTGTCAATCGCATGATGCAACATTAACTAACCTCTCTCAAGCAATAATGCGTTCCAACCAGCGTCAAGAGCTCCTGTACCACGCTCATCAGTATATCCAGGATCCCAAGTGCCGTACGTGCAACCATCATCTGATACCTTTATAATCCGCATTAAGATCGTCGCCTACGTGCAATGCTTGATCAGGACGCGTTGGATTGTATGGATGCATTATTCGTAAAGCTTGATCAAATATCTCTTTTTTAGGTTTCTCATAGCCAGCACGGTAGCTGGGTAGCACAAAATCAAAATAAGGTCGAATCCCCAGATTATGCAACACCTCTGCTGCATGAGTTTTACATATACAAGATGAGAAAATAGTTCGATTGTTTAAAGGTATATCATGTACATACATAATCGTTCATCTGAATTACTAATGACACCCGTTGAGATACCTTGCTTTTTGAGATAAACAAGAGTATCGTGTACGTCAGGGAAGGTCGAATAACCACGATCGCTTGTGAAGCGCTCGTACAAGGAATTGAACAATAAATTGAACTTGGGGTCCAGCTCTGAGGTTGTTGAGATGATTACTTATTGACAAGCTATCCAACCATCTGCCTACCTTTCTTTGGAACTCCAGCAGAAATAAATGTGTCGTATACCAGCTCTTCCCACCATTTACGAGGGTTCATGCCTTCTTGGAAACCATAGAATGGATGACGTATCATTTGATCCTTGTATGCTCGTCCGAATACTTTGGTTAACCTATCTCGACATACATGGATTCCCAGTTGTGATGCCTCGTGTATCTGTAATCCATCTTATAGCGATCTGACTCGATGTAACTTTGGCATCAAGAACTCACATACTGCGCAGTGGTGCTACCTCTTGGTTTGAAGAGTGTGTTATACGCATCAAAGGTGACAAGTTTAATTCTAGGAAACATCCGCATAAGACAAGGATAAGAAATTCGCCTATGAAATTACTTTATGGACCACTTTAATTTGTATCTAGTGGCAAACACAGGTTCTTCATTTCAGCTACATCATGCCACTTTTTACCAGGAGAGGAAGGTGGAAAGAGAGTTCTTTGTTTGCGGTTTTTAATCCTCATCCGTGACACTAAACTTCATTTCCACGAGAATCCTGGAAGTTATTACAATATGAGTGGTATACAAAAAGTAATGGTACTGGTAAAGATGATGCAAGGTTTATTATAGCCACTGATGCTCCGGATATAATAAAGTATACGTAAAAAGCTGACAATGATGAGGGTGTAGAGACAAAGTACGTGGATCATACTCTAAGGTCGTCCTACCATGAATCTTTTCACGCCCCTGTGGACGACACGATTAGAGCAGAATCTGAGTGGATGATATGGCGATTCCTACATTTACCTCTTTTTGGCCCTTCCTGATGCGTCTTCTTCTCCATAGATAGCCATAGGTTGATGCCTTCCACGTACATTACTGTTTGCTGGATCGGAGGGGAAGGACGAAGCAACATCTTCCATGTTGTCTTTTCTCGCACGAATGGATCGACGTACTTGTTCAACTTGATTGTCATATTCTTCACGTTCATTCTGGTTGGTCTTCAAGGTTTCATTCGCATCCCGAATTTGATTATCAATGGATTCCAAGACGAGGCGTGTTTGAGTGGACCAATCTTCAAGTGCTTGCATGGTGCGATCCAGCTGTTCCGGCAAAACATCACGACCCATGGTGGTTTCAACTATCAATTGCTGTGATCGCTGATCGAGCTTGCCGACAATGATGCCTTGATAGAATGTGTCGATGATCAAATCTTCAAGCTCACGGACATTGGGTATATCGAGATATTCTTGTAGTAGCGTGTATTGAAGTGTCTATGTGATGATATATCTCAAAATGTCAATGATTGTGTTTATACCTCACTACTTTTCCATCCCATACCCTGTTCGTCTCAGAAAGTGATACAATGGATAAATGCTTCAACTTGGCTTTTTGTGTAGGATTCAACTGTGGAAGTTGCTGTTGTTGTGCTGCCGAGTAGAACGCATTTGTTACACATATGCATCGATATTATTAGGATGAGAGAAAAACGAGCTTACCTGTATAATCCTTATACGTCCCATAAAGGAATATCTTGAGCAAAGCATAATAAGGTGCTACCTCGGGCAGTGTTGAAGCCTGCCAAGAAGGGAACAAATGAGATTCGTTATGTACTCGATTGAAAGCTTGTAGCATACCTCCATCACATTCGGTGCCTGCGCTAACTCTGAAAAGACGTATACACCAGGTGCCGCCAACGCATCACTGATCAACTTTGCATTGGCTGATCCCTTGACCGATTTGGACAAGAGTAGAAAAGGCTGAAGCTTATAACTAGTGGACAAGTCGCTCATGTTGCAGGAAAGGGAAACGTTTTGAACCAAGAGAGACACGGTACGCGAGTTCGCCTCGGCTTGAATTTCCGACGCCTCATCTTTATGCTGTTAACCGCCCTTTGAAGCTGAACAATAAATATCAAAGGCATAAAATGCTTTAAACATATCATTGTTATCCATTCATTTATTCATCAAATCCCGTTTTCGAGTCGATATGATCTTTTTTACATGTATCATCTCCAAAAGAAAGAGAGCACCAATTCATCAACGTGGTAGTATGTAAGGTAAATAGGGGTATCACTTGGGTCAATATTTCACTCTCATCACATGAATAAGTATTTGATGAACATGATATATTGGGTTGGGTAGCAAGGTAACAATGTACATCAAGTTGAATGATGAGTCTGCCGTTAACAACCAAAACAATAAAACGCTAGTTCTAGTGAATGATCGTTATGCAGCTCCAGTTTTTGGTACTGGGCATAGGATAATGGAAAATCGGGATCTAGAGACACTCAAGTCAGATGATGTAGCAGAGGTTTTGAAAAAAATGAAAATTCTTACCTCTATCTTTGGAAAGCCGTCGGCCGTCCATGTCCTTTGATCAATGAATACGCGATGGAGTACATGTTCTTCGAGGCATTGATATCCCGATTCCAAATGGTTTTGCAATTTTGATGTGTACAAAGCAAAACAGAATGCAATTTGTATAGATCTCCAATCTTAACGTTCTCCAGGGACTTGTGATGACATTTGGAGCAGATCTAATAAAGAAAATAGCGTAACAACATGAGAAAGCGATCGCTTAATGATAAATAATGATTGATACGTACCTTTGACGTGTTGAACTCGTCAACCGAAATAGTCACACATCTACCGTCTAGTTCTGCTCTTCGAATACCGGCACGCAGCTTACTTGACAAGCCTGGTCTCGACCCCTTCCATCCTGTTGTCCTCCACTGCCCATCTCCAAGTGCTATCAAAGGTATTTTTGTTGATCCTTGATTGGGTAGCGGCCTCCACTTCTTCTTATTGTCACGGCTATAGGTATTACAATAACGATATAAGTAAAAGCAGTGTGATCACTCCAAAAAGACTTACCTTTTCTTAAGCACACGCTTGTTTTTCTTATCCTTCCTCTTTTGCTTCCTTCTGGCACGTCTGAGATGTGTATTGTTAGTAGCCGTTTCACACAATGTTAAAGGATACACCACTTTACCCTATTCTCTTGTGTCGGTTTTTCTTTTTACACCTCTTCTTGTTTTTTGGACTTGTTGGGTACTTTTTTCCGCCATCCAGCAATGTGTTCACCATAACATCCAATGCTCGTTGTCTCCCTTGGTAGTTCAGGAAACGCAATGTGTTGAATCTTGAATCATAGCGTCGTAACAATTGCGGAAGGACCACACATAGTGCTGTTGTGTATGTGAACAATGTATCATAAGAAGCTGTTTTGTACGTCGGCAATCTTGATTCAATATCCTCGATCGATACACCATCCATCTTCTCCTTTTTGTACTCAAGAATTCTCCTATTTGACTTGTCGATCCCTGCATTGTCGTAGTACTCGTTTTTTGAGAAATGTCGCACTTGGTGAGTGCCTTGCCCCATCCCATCGGATGCTGTGAATACATCACGTTCCCCGGGGTCCACGCCCCAAAGCTTGAAATGATCATTCAAATCTTCCTCGTCAAAATCGTCGGCCTCCAATTGAGGTAGTGCATCTGTAGACGACGACTTGGTAGCGAAGATGACACTCGCACTGACTCCATCAGTCAAAAGCTGGTTGGTAAACACATGTCTCCTTTGTGCATCGCCATGACCCTTGATGGACTCAATCTTGAATATGGTACGAAATTGCAAAGCATGTAACTGATGTGGATTCAAATCTGGATGATCTCTTTCCTGAACAACGTATCGAGCAAGGCCTGCTTGTCGAAGAAATTGAACAAGGCCTTCCGAGCTGATTGTAATATGCTGCCTGATCATAGAGTAATGTGGAAGCAATGAGAAAGCCTTGATAGGTGTATTGTTCAAGATTGGTGGAGGGATAAAGCATTCATCTTTGTTCACAGTCGGCTGCATCTGATTGTTGACCTGCTGAAGATATTGACGTGATTTTTGCAAACGAGTTCTGACTTGGATTAGCTGCTCTCTGATCGCCTTTGATGCTGCATCAGGCAATGGCATGGTGACATTTTTGTTGGTATCATTGGCAGCGTTGACAAATTGACGTGCTAATAGCGATCTTCGACGCTTGGTTAATTCCTTGAATTCAGCGTGAGAGTCGATTATCTCCTTGTAGACCCATGGTGCTGTCACTGTTGTGCGTGGCTCTAGTGCTTGATAATGCATCCTCTCATTGTGATGTTCAATGGATTGTAGAGCAAGGTGGTAAAATCGTAAGAAAGGCCACGGGTCGCGTGTGATTAATGCTGGCGTGATGCCGCTGCTTGGCAAAGGTGTCGCATCGACAATGTCGGCCAATTTCATGTCCAGATTCGAGGTGCGTTCGACGTCCTTGGGCCACTTTGGATCATCATCGGTGATTCTAGCGAGCATATACCTTGCAATCTTGTTTCTTTGAGCACTCGTAAGATCCTATATCCAATAAATTGTAAGATAACCATACAAGTATATGATTGACACAAGGGTCATTACCGGAACGCGTATCTGCAAAGTGAATCGGAACCACGAGAGCGCCCGCGATGGAAATGCCTCGACAATTTGATTGATAAAGATGGTCTTCGATTGTTGTGCAAGATAGGCCATCATTGGCGAAAAGCTGCTGTGTCTCAGTTGTTCACCGGGTACTTGAATGTTGCTAGCATAACGCTTCACTGCTTCGTACACTGATGTCAACTCTGCAACTGGTATATCGTTTCCGGAGGCTGCTCTTCCAAGGACAAGCTGTTGACATGCGTAAAAGAACGCTGACGTGAAAAGTCGCGGTGGTGGTTCTTGATTATCTTCTTCAAGCCATTTTGTGATGAAAATGGTGGCAAATAACAAGGATGTCACTGCAACATGACGAATCAAATCCGTAACACGCTCAACTTGATTGACGAATCGATCCGCTTCAGCTCCTTCTAGCCGTAACAGCTTTTTCAATCCTGTCTTCATCGAGGTACGCCTAAACTTGTCACCGAGCAAGTTCTTCAAGTAATCGTTTATGTTTTCTGCTCGTAAAGGGCAATTCGCAGAACTTGAACGTGAATGATGGTTCAAAGGATCGTAGATCCCTGCCTTGACGCAAGAGGGACAAGGAGGCGTATTGATAGGCTTGTCAAGCATTCTCCGTTTGTTACGAGCGTCCTTTTTGTCATCATCCGCTTTCCTCTTTAATGCTCTCTCTATGTAGGCAAAAGCAATGAAATGAGTAAAAGCAACGAAACACATCCTTCTTATACTTACTGTTGAATGGACAAGCGGAACTTCTTGCATCAGCGTGACCTTGCTTCCCACATCTCTTGCAAACTATGTATATTACATTATCAGTTACATGTATACTATAATGCCCATATACTAGCTTATTCATACCTATTGCATTCTTTTTATTTTTTTCCTCCTCCTCTTTGCGTTGCAGTCGCTGTAGTTTGCTTTTCTTCTTGAAGAGAATAATGCCCTGTGTTGTCATCCCAGAGTACCGTCTTTCTCGGACACCTAGTAGCTCGAAGGCTCTGTTCACGTCACATCCGGATTGTCGTAATGCCTCTTCTGCCGCTTTTTGGCTGTAGCGACGGGTGTTCATTAAGATCTCGAGAGCATTGTCATACTCTATTAGCCACCATGCATTAGTAAATGAGACGCCAAACGATAATGTTATAAATACCTTGTTCACTTTGACTGAGATCCTCGATAGTCGTGCGATAGTTGACCTCCACAGCTGTAGCTATTACAATTTCCATTAGAAAATGAGCCGCGATTATTCAAAGCCAAAGTACTTACGTAAGCTTTTTTCAAGTCGCGATTGATGCTGCTCTGCATGATGATGGTCTTCTTGCCATTGTTGGGCTTGTTGTTGTTGTGATTGATGAGAGTCTCTTTGCCGTTGTTGGGGATTGCTGCAGCGCACGTGCTTGATTACGAGGGTACCGTATCCCCTACATAGATAATATGGTAAGCATCTCGTTATGAGTATCTCGACAGCACATACCGCTAAGTAATCTAACGCATTTTCAATGTCTATATCCGGCGAGACTTCAGCCACGACCTCGATTGCTTCTAATGAATAGCCAGCATCAAGAATGGCCCGTCGCACTTCGTCGTTTACTGTTTTTGTGAGTCGATACGCATACGATGATTAGAGCAGGATATAACAAACAATTATGCACGATTACCTTGAGGCATTGGTATAGGATCCCAAGGCAGTTGGTATGTTGCTGTTTTCATGAGTCGATACGCACACAATGATTAGAGCAGGATACAACATACAACTATGCATTATTACCTTGAGGTGTTGGCCTTATGGGAGCCCAACGCATGTGGCTGGATGCTGTTTTCATGAGTCGATACGCACACGATGATTAGCGCAGGATATAACACACAACTATCCGTGATTACCTTGAGGTGTTGGCCTTATAGGAGCAGCACTACCTGCTGGTGATCGAGTAACATGTGTATCAGCTTCAGCTACATGAATACACAGCGTTGTTAATAGGAATCATATCCATCAAAACGGCTTCTACTTACCCTGCGGCTCTGAGGTAACCGAGGGAGTATCCGGCTGTGTCAAACCAATATCGATTGCCTGCGGCTCTGAGGTAACTGGGGGAGTATCCGGCTGCGTCAAACCCAATAAGAATGTTGTTACTGAGAACACACGAATGAGCACATACCTCGTGTGAAAGAAGGAATTCTAAGGCATGATTCATATCTTTAAACTTATTCAAGGCGATACATGAGAGCTCCCGATCAAATCCCATTTGCACCAAGTAGTCAATTTCTTTTTTCCCTTTGTAAGGTTATACAGAATGAGATCCCAGCTCGAATGTCAATGTTGCATGATCTACGTTGCTGTTGCTCCGACAAAACACGCCTTATGTCCCTTGATGACCTTGACTTCTTCTTGGGTGGCATGAGGTGAATAAAGAGTATGGGACAAGAGAAAAGAGAGTAATTTTGACAATCCAAGTTTCAGTAGCACATTGCATGACGCACCATCAAAGCTGTCAGCCACTCCGGTGTCGTCACCTACCATCGTTCATAATACAGCTTAAGCATTATTGGGGGCCAAAAGATTGTCATGCACACATAATCCCTTTATTGATTGTATATTAAACCTTGACGAATAATAAAGGCAATGATATTGTCTTGAGCTCGATAATGGAAACAGGGTGAGCAGTGGAATGTGTTGCTTGCTTTCGAACAGGAGCAGCAATGAAGCAAAGAAAGATGATGATGACTACTAATCGCAGCAATAGCGTAAGAGCAGAATGCTACAGAACACGAAGAAATGGAATGAGACAGGGAAATGACACCGGCTGCATGAATACGAATGTTGTCAGCAGGATTCTCCCTCCGCAAACCAATGAACTGCAATCGATGGAGATCGACCGCTTCTTATTGGACCAAAAATTCCTGAGGATCTCTGTTACGTTACTGGTATCTACTACATGGATCGGCGGGATATAACCTTCGTGTCACCAAATTTTGCACCCAGGAATTTCACGCAATCCCACCACTAAGCGGAGTATACTACGTGAGTGAAAAAGACGTTTTGACACCTTTTTGGATAAGTTGTTGCAATATCTATGTTATATATGAAAGAAACTGTAGGCCATAGACTTGCTCTAACCAACCTTGGACTTGGGATAGCTGTCAGTCAGCACTCCCAACGTCCCAAGCGAGCTCGAATTTAATGCATATTACAATAGTAGAGAGCATTTGGGCCTGAATCGCTTCGTGATATCACCCATTTTAAGTTTTGAGAAAGGTTGGCAAGCGGGTTGGCACACATGTATGGGCCTTCTCAATCTGAAACCATTGTTACCATTCGTGGAGATACTCATGAACTTAAAGGGTTTTGATAAAAGGCTTATGAGCAATGGTAGGTATAACTGGGTGCAAAAGGATAGCCAACACTGCAAAAGAATAAGTCCGCTAAATGTGCGCCTGAACCAACAAGCTGCCTGCCGACATTGTGTTCAAACACATTTTAGTAACGCCCATGCTTTTGATACCTCCATGCATAAAATATATAGAAGTTGAAGTATCCTTCCCATTAATTCGCTCGTTCTTACGATGACTCTTGGTATTGGAAATATGCTTGCAGAAAAACTCTAGAACTAGTAATTGCCAAAGCTAGCAATTGCCGGATCACCAAAGATAGCTTCTTGCAGCTAACACAGGTGTTATAGGATCAACTTCTCTCAGAATATCGAATGTATACATGCAAAGGTGCTTTATATGAAAATCTCAGGGTTCAACCATCACTGCTCGCATAACATAAATAATGTGAAGTTACCACTAGTTCTAGTGGCGAAACTTTAAAGATAGCCGTTAAAAGTCATCGATCCAACGCTGACTGAGATGGCTCCTATCACCACTGCAATTCCAATCCAGGTGTCCATCCATACTCCGTATCCCAGACCACAACTAAATGCCACCCAAAGGCAAAGCAATTGACATTAGCTCATCCTCGGTAAGTGTTATCCCATTGTCCACCATTGGAATACTGACTTTGAGAGAAATCTCTTTCAAGGTAGTCGATCTGAAGGCGCAATTGGCGCAACACACCGAAGAATTTCAACGTATACGAGCAGGAGCGAAATATGGACGAGCTTCCACCCGACCTACAGATAAGGTATTGAGAGGGTTTATCATTGTGTATAGAGGTTATTAATATTACTATTAGAAACCCACTGTATGGGCACGACAAAACAAAGGCGTATCATCAAGGTCTAAACGAGACGAGGTGCAGCATATGGACGAGGTCGAGAGTCATTCGCTTGAACGAAGCCGGGAAACGTTGGAACGCAAAGCCAAGTTATATGAAGAGATGCGAAAACGGATACATTCAGATGATGAGGATGATGATGAAGAAGGATACTTGATTGACTTTGATCGTAAATATTGGGAAGAGGTAAGAAAAAAACAATGAACAGATAACTTGTTATCCACGGGGCTAAATGGTTCATTAGAGGGAACATCAAGATACAAAGAAAAGGAAAACAAGAGAGGAAAAAGATATACCAGCACCAGAAGTTAACGATGATGATGATCCATGGGTTGAATATGAGGATGAATTTGGACGCACCAGAACAATACGGAAAAGTCAATTACCACAGCAACGAGAACGATCTCCATCGCCAAGTCCTTCACGTAGTCCTTCACCGCCACCACCGATGAATGATGATAAGTTTGAACCTGCAGATCGAGCTAGTATACGACATTATGATTCTACGAGAGAGGTGCGCACTCGAGGCGTCGGTTTTTATCAGTTTGCACTCGACGAAGAGGAACGTGATGAACAAATGCAAAGATTGAATGAAATTAGACAAGAAACAGAGATGGCTCGAAAGAATGCAAAAAGTGTGGCCGAGCGAAGGAAGGCCATGTTACAAAAGAACGCTCAGCGAATTCATGCAAGACGTGCACAACTACAAGCTAAGCGGAGGAATGATCCACAGCAACAACAATCACAATCGCAATCACAGTTTACTGTCAATGAAGAAAGTGTATCCAAGTTTCTGAAAGCTGTCAGGAGTAATTTAGAATCTTGATGAAAGTAGCATAAGAAATAAAACTTGTCGGGATGCACACACGCTCTTTGATTGTATATTTAACCCTTTCCACAATGACACACACACGACCACGCACCACAGCTGAACTCAATAAACTCGGCATTCCAGAATTCAACCCTCACATCAACATTAAGCACTATTTCCGGTCGGCAGAATTGCTACTTCGACAAGCAAGAGTGTATCGAACCGAAGGCGATCTTGAAAACGCTTACGTGTTGTACCTTAAATATACAAAGTACTACTTTTTATTACGTCGTTTATATACCACGACAACTCAATGAAGCTTATAGTCTGGGCATCAATGAACTACCAAAGCATCCTGCATACAAGCACCCTGACAGCAAGAAACCGATCAAGATTATAAAGTTGGTAAGGTCTTGGCAACCGCGTTGACTGGGATCACGTGTTAAATGGATGGGTAGAATTGTCTCGAAGCGCTGGATGCCTTGGAGACTATGAAACCGCGATTGGATGCTGCTTATCACGAGCACAACGAACGATTGCAAAGGATGCAAGAGGAAGAAGAAGAAAGGAAGCGCAGAGTATATCCATCCAGCAAGATACAAGTCGAAGAAGAAAGCAACCACGGGACATATTCATCCAACAAGATACAAGAAGAAGAGGAGGAGGAAGGCGACAATGACAAGACCTTGTTGGAGGAAGAAGATTGGTCAGTACAAAAAGCCTTGAGTGGTGTTGCAGGTATTGGTCGTTACAACGAGCAACACCAACAATCATCAGGGTAAGTTGGGTGGTTTGTGTGCTTGATATGCACTAATGGAGGATTATACCTTTAGGCCTGCCGAATTACCACCACTGCCAGCACGATACCCATCGCATGATGTATTTCGCAATCAGAGTGATAGCCGCATTTCCTATGAATCACCATCCATATCATCACCATCACCAGCAGCCCCCCCACCACCACTCCCTCCGAAGCCAGCAATGCCCCCACCGTTGCCAGACAGGACGAATTCAGTATCTCCACGTGCACCAGTATTGCCTCCAAAGATCAAGCTAGAAGAACAAAAGGCTGTTGAATTAGGTAGGGATATTGCAAGCGGTTCTCGTCACTTTTTATCTAATGCGCTTGTTTTAGCAACAACTGAAAGTGGTGAACCTCTTCGTACATTGTATGTACCTACAGGAATACAAGAACAGTTTTTGAGGATTGCTCGGATCAACACGGACAAAAACATTGAGACTTGTGGTATTCTTTGTGGCTCTTTGGTAAATGAAGGATATAGATTTTGGAAGGATATCAAGTGCATTAACCTTTGGATCGTTAGAAAAATAACACTCTTACGATTACCACTCTTATTATTCCAAAACAATCAGGCACCCCGGATACATGTACCACCGAAAATGAGGAAGAGGTGTTTGAGTACCAAGATACCCATGACTTGTTGACATTGGGTTGGATACATGTAAGATTGAGTTAAAGGAGAGCGAACATCATATACTAAAACGTTGCATAACAGACGCATCCTTCACAATCCTGTTTCCTGAGTTCATTGGATCTTCATACCCATTGTGCTTATCAGATCATGCTTCCTGAAGCCATTGCCATTGTGTGTGCCCCAAAACACGAGCCAAGGTACAATGAGATTGGAAATAGCTTTGCCTGGACCATTTTTTAACATGGCTCTTTAGTGTTGGTGTATTCCGGTTGACAGATCCACCAGGCTTATCACTCATTAGCAATTGCAGGGAGCGGGGTACTTTTCATCCACATCCTGATAAACCTATATACACTGTAAGTGATGATGATGACGATTAGCGCATGTCTAATTTTGAGTTTGTTGTAAAGGATACACATAATGATACTGGACATGTGCGCATGACCCGTGATTCCTTCAAGGTGGTGGATTTAAGATGTTAAGAATTGGTATTAGCATGATGCATGAACCATCGATGATCTGTACTACACATTAATAGATAAAGATTGTTAATTCGCAAGCTTGGAAAATAAAAGGTTCTAATAGCAAATGGTTCACATGACTTTTATCTATTGTCGGTATTTCAATAAATGTACAAAAGTAGTATACAAAGAAAAGGGGAGGTCCAAGTGATGGTAATGGGAATAGCAAGTAAAGAAAGCCGGATATAGAAGGGCCAGCAAGAGGATGGGAAGGAGTACAGTCAAAGGATTGGATTGGTAATAGTGAAATGTTGTTAGTATTCATAATAAACGTGATCCTTCATGATCGACTTACCTATGTAAGGATGGCTGAGGCTTCCTTTGAAGGTACAACGCCATATGCAGCAAGTGAAGTGCAAACCCAGGATAATCAGCATGATATGTTGAATGTTTACATGAGATAAGATTCCCATAACAGTTGACTGGCGAATGCACGTCGGATATCCATAAAAAAAACGCAAAGAGAAGAAACAAGGCGAGAGAAGTGGCACAAGACAAGAGAAATGGCACAAGGCCAGACAACAAGGCGGGGGGACCACTAACTAGAATGGACACGTTGCAATGAGTACATGAAGAAGCACAACATGGATGAATACACGATACGAACCCCTCGAAGACGATGCGTGTGTGAGTGAGAGAGTGAGAGATAAAAGTGGTCTAACATGTCAAAGATGGGTCGTACCCCATATTTATATCGTGTCTCAACCAGCGCGGTCCTACGTTGGCGCCAGAAAAATTATGCCGCCATTCATGCATCATTCCTCACACCATCATAGAGTACAGAAAAATAAAACAATGAGTCATCTATATTGCACCTATCGGATCCCTCGCACAAGCTCACGATAAGGGAAGAAATGACATTTGTTGGGGATCAATGCATGCATGAATGCAAGAGTATCACGAGTGACAAGCGGAAGACAACATGAGTCGAAAAGTATGCCTCGACCTACATGGTCGCGTGTAATAAAAAAAAAGTGTAATTGTTGATACCATTGCATTGGTTTAGGAGGAGGAGATAAAAGATGGGTAGTGCATGGGTCCACCAAGGGCTGATATAGGATCTCCCGTAGGGTATGCCAGTGCATCTTGACATCTGTTCTTAAGGATTCCCAGAAGCGATGCATACCGCTCTTGGTGCATTTGTGTTGTTACGGTTCTTTTGACCTGTTATTGTTGCTCCTGAAACGGAAGGCTTGGTCAAGAACAGTACATCTATATCAAGAGAGATTTGTCGTGGCTATTTGATCGCTACCAAGGTCATCCAAAATCTTGCCAACAACGTGCTTTTTGGTATCAAAGAAGCGTATATGATCGTCCTCGATGACTTTTTGACAAGCAACATCTACAAAGTGGCAAGCTTTTTACGCGAGATATCCAAGGTCCCACAGGATACCCAAGAGGATGATACAACCTGTAATGAAACACGACATGATATGAATAGCAAAGAGTTGCCTTATTGCACCGGGTCTTGGTCGATAATATGGAACGTATCATATCACATGTGATCTTGCGACACGGTGTTCGAAACAATTCAATGAACAGGAATCGCTTGCATCTTGGAAGCGCTCATTTGGCACATTTGCAAACTTGTTGGCTCAACTTGGTCGACCCCTTGAGATCACAAAGAGAGGTACATGGGATCCACAGTTACAAGTTTGCCACCTTCAATCGTTTGTATATCTAGTTTATGCGACGTAACAGCCATCGAAGTGTGGAGAATATTATATGCAAGAACATCTCTTATGAGAGTGGCACATCAAAAGCGGGTCGCAATGTCTTTTATCTTGTTCCTCGCAACATTGTGGGAGACAGCATTGATTTCGAGCTATTGATTTATTTCATTTAGCAGCTAATGATATACTTTTGTAACAACGTTTTTGCTAAGATTGTCATTTATATGCTTAATGTGTGTTGTGAGGGTTGCCGCCAAATTCTGTCAAGTGTTTGTTGAGGGGTGTATTTCCAATGATGGTGATTGCTTCCTTGGAAAGGAAAAGACCGGTAATTGCAGTTATGATATCCTGTTGTTTTCCGGGCTTCATTGCGTTGTTTATCTCCTGTACAACACTCAATAGCAATTTTACTTCCTTCCCATGTGAAAAAAACTTGCAACGCCAGTTGTCGAAACAATTTTGAGGAGAGTGATGATGAGCATGGTAGGAGACTTACACCAAAATCCATTGCTGTCCAAATTGTTGCTGGCCGGCATTGAATGTCGTTCGTAAAAACCGACGACGCTCGACAAGGCGTGCACTTATGTCACCTATAAAGGAGCCCCAAATCTCCCACCAGACTGAGGTTGCCTTTTGCCTATAAATGATAGGTATACCTACCACAAAGGATCCATCAAGGAACACAGTCAAGTGCCATTAGGCACCAATGATCAATGAAGTGAGCTACATAGATGAATGCTTGAGTACCCTCATTTTGGGGATCGCATAAAGACCATCCTTGAGACTTACTAAGGGCCATTGATTGATGATGGTATGCATACAAGTAGAAAGAAAAGGTGTGTAATAGTGTTGGTGACAACAGCCCTGTTTATATGTGAGTAGGTGTGGGAATTTTTGTCATGATGGACCGAACTGATAAAGTGGTCAAGCACCTTGGAAAATCAACAGTTGATGCACAATCCACCTGCGGCTTGAAAGGTGATTTTTTTGTAGGTGACATATAAGTATGTCCCTCTGCATTGAATGTGTTTCCAAGCACTTTGAAGATGCCTACACATTTCGTATCAATATCTAATAAAATATACAGAAGTTGAAGCATCTTTACAACCTATCCGCATTTTGTTATGTTGACTCTTTGTGTTGGAAAAATGCTTTTGAAAAAGTACTAGATCTAGTAGTTCCCAAAATTGGTAATTACCCTGTCACCAACAATGGCTTCATACAACTTCCACACGCGATATATAGCAAATCTCTCTCAAGATACCATAAGCGCACAAGCAAAAGTATTTTATTTCAAGATCTCAGTCTCCAAACATCACTTGTCGTCTCTCAAAAATAATGTGAAGTTGCTACTAGATCTAGTCACAGGAGTTACAGAGATACCCAAATAATCAAGTCATGTATCGAAGCAACAATCAACATAGCAACATCATGTTGCTGAGATACGATAAGTAGCTTGGAACCCATCAACTACTGCCCAGCAGGACCCTGGTATCTAGCTGACAATTTTCAGGGGTGTACGAAATGCCTGTGTGCTAACCACAGAAGATGATGGTTGGTAATGTTCGTTATACGCGTGCACAGGCACAGCAAGGGCCTTGTATACGTTATCTAGTGCAAAGCAAAGCATTGCATTAGCAATATCAGCGTGTGCATTGTTCAAGTTCATAGGCATACCTTTTTCCACCACCTTAAGAATCACATCCACCACAATAATAGATAATCCTTATTAAAGGAACCATGCAACCATCACGGTTGATATAACACGTGACCATCATAAAAGACATGCAACAAGCGTAGCAAGAACGTAAAGTAGTGAAAAGTAATATGGGTCTACCACCGACTAATAAAAGGAGGAGGAGGAGGAGCAGCAGGAGGAGCAGTGATTGATTCTCCCAGCTTTGCTGCTGCTGCTCTGCTGCTGCTGCTGCCTGCTGCCGCCTTCTTTCTTATTATCAATATTCTATTTCCTAATCTTGTTCATCCTGAAAGGTTGGTTGCATTACTATTGCAATCCCTATTACGAGACTGTACTGATTCATAACGATAGTCGATTCCGTCATCTACAATGCAGGACGAGCATTGGGATATGGTACCAAAGGTAAGAGGGCACCCATACACCTACCCAAACGTTTGACAGTATCAACTCGTACTATTGACAGCCCCGCGTCTCATGCTCAAGCCCGTTAAGATCTTCTGAACACTACAGCCGAGCCAAGTTTGTTGAAGAATTCCAACTTGCACGCGAACAAGTATCTCGTTTCCGCAACAAGATGCATGGTCTAGCAAAACAAATTGATGGCATTGAAGCTGATATCGTAAGTATCCAAAAAGAAAACAATTGCAGTGGGATGATAAACATGATGGTTGACTTTTTGCATCTATTATTATTGTTGTCATGAAGCGTTTGTCGGGTGATCGAGTGAGTAAGTAGTAGTAGATAGTATTATACAACGCCATTCACACCACGTTGACTCCTTAAACCTTTTTTCCCTAAAATAGTCGAGATTGAGCAGGACTTGACTCGGACCCAAGAGACCAATATCAATCTACAAATACGTTTGGAGAATGCCGTAACACGACAAAGAGAATCAGATGGTCATGCTACACGTGCTATTCGGGATTTACATTCTGATTTAGCAATGGTATGTATGCATAAGGGCGTGTGCGTGTGTGTAACCTATGTATGGCTTACATTGTAAAAGTAGATGGCTTACGCTAATAATCAGCTACAAGATCGTTTGGCCAACCTCGCCGACTCTCAAAAGAATCAAACAGGAAATGCTAGTGCCACGGTGGATAAAATGTTAGAATACGTTAAAATGTTGGAGGAAGCCCAGAATTCAATCCATCTTTTGAAACAAAAACCAGCCACCGTCAGCAATAGTAAAATGCTACAAGAACCACTGACATCCTGCATGGTGACAAGTATCCCGGTGGAGCTCACTGACATATACCGACATCGTATTATCCGCAAACGCACATCATTGCACGGGATCAGCTCATCCTATGGCAACAACAAACAAGGTTTATCATCCTCGAACCATCATAAACAAGAAGGACTAAGGATTTTACTTGATTGAGAGTACCAATAAAACAAGCGTCTATACCTTGCCTTTAGCATGACTCTATCGTTGTAGTAATCGACCGTCGTACATGCATACAACATAGTAATAAGAGCTTCCCGCTTTCAGCTTTATTATGAATATATTATCAGGCATCTATTTTCCTATCGCACTAGATGTTCGTACCCTCTTTTAAACCTATCATTTGTGTATAATGAAGCTGACAAAGGGTGGGTGATTCGGAGCAGGAGAACTCTCACGTGATGTGACTTGACCCAGGTAGCTTGCAAAACAACGCAGCCAGAGTTGCGGGTTGTTGGTCCTTTTTCCTCAGAGACAAGAGGCCCCTTCCCCCCAAAGTAGACGATTCGAACGCACAGCAGTCCCCATCTGATACCAAGGCTTGCGTTTCAGTCGATAGTCTTTCATCAGAGTACACCATCTTGTAGCAGCATCGACCCCAAAGTCATGTCTCACGGCGGACGTGCATTTCAAGCCCATGGCTACTCGGCCATTTCACCTGACACGATGCGGGCTCATCGACAGACACTACTAAGTCAACAGCAGCATCAGCAACAGCAACAGCAACAACAGCAGCAACAAGCATTTGCCCAACATCAAGCAGCAGCAGCAGCCATGGCAGTGACGAGTGCTGCTACACCGACCACGACAACGTATAGTCACCATCCGTCGAATGGCAGTAATCATCCTGCAGCAGCAGCGGCAGTGGTGGCTGCAGGCGTGGCAGGAGGTGGACCTGGACCCGGCAATAGCAGTGGAGCGGATGCACGACGTAGTATGATGGCTGTGGCAGCTGGACCGGATTCGGGTTATTGTGAGAGTTGCCATACGGTGCGTGCACTTTCTTTCTTTTACGACGAGCGAGCTGCAAAGTACAACAACATTTGTTGTTTTTGTCGTCCATCTCCATTACAAAAACGCAAACAACGCTATGAAGTGTTTGAAGAGCATGAACGAGCCCTTAAACAAGCACGGTATTCGC
Source organism: Lichtheimia corymbifera B2541 (assembly GCA_000697475.1). NCBI lineage: Eukaryota > Fungi > Mucoromycota > Mucoromycetes > Mucorales > Lichtheimiaceae > Lichtheimia > Lichtheimia corymbifera. The sequence continues at coordinate 67,338 of JNEU01001087.1, forward strand.
AGCAACCCCATCAACATACACACGCGCATCATCCGTCTCAACACGCTCAACAACAACAACCACCTCCACAAGCACATCAGACGCCTTCACCAGCCCATCATCATCACCATCATCACTCTCATCACCAAACTCAACAGGCTACACAACATTTGATTCCACCTCCACCACCTTCACAACAACAACAACAACAAGCAGCAGCAGCAGCAGCTCAATCAGCAGCAGCCGCAGCTGCAACAACGCGTGGTCCTTTTATGCAACAGGCAACGATGCACGATCCACCCATCCAAGTCAAAGCATCACCACCTAATAAGCCTCAAATGTTCTCGGCTTCACCTTCGCCACTGCGTGGTCAATCTCAGTTACAACCTCATGTACAAGCTATGCAACCATCACCCATGATGCCATTACCTCTACCTGTTCCTCAGCAACTACAAATGCATATCCAGCAAAGCTTCTCACATCAACATGATCCACAACAACAACAACAACAACAACAACAGCCACCTCCTTCACACCATCATCAGCAACATCCTCCCCCTCCTCCTACACAACATCATCCTCAACAAAGACCGGTGCGTTCTACTCCTGATATTGGTTCTACTATGGCTGCTGCTGCAGCTGTCGTGGCAGCATCTGCAGGTCAACCACAACCTACCATGCCAATCAAAGCTGGAACTGGATCTACTTCATCACCTCGGATTGATCGTACTACGACAGGTAGTGGAGCAGGAACATCATCATCAGGTGGAGCAGGATCAAGTGGAGGAGGCACTCGTCCTGAAGTATTGTCATTGGAGGCTTTTGTACATGCTCTCGAACAAGAAAGCGAATTTGATCGTAAAGTATATGATGTGGATATTACACCCTTGATTCTTCGATTGGGAGAAGGAGCCGGATTTTCACAACTTGGTCGTGGTGTATGTGAACACGTTTTGAATGGAACAAAATTCAATTTTAGGTAAGTTTTCAAATTGCTTGAAGATAAGAGGGGAAAAAAGACTGATGGGAGAATGGTTTTTCTTTATTCTAGTTTAAAAGATCAACGTCGATCGATCAAGACACCGGATACTTTATCAACCCTTCGTTACTATTGTTCACAACGTGCTGATACTGCCAAACCAAGAAAGGCCAATGATCATCCCAAGGCTACCAATCGTTATGACTGTGCTGGTGCATTAACAATCATCATTGATTTGATCAAAAAGACGGCTCACGTGACCTTAATACACAAGCACCCACATCCACCCTTCATTCCACACCACAACCACCACCATCATCATTACGGTCAGTCACACCATCAGAATCAGCAACAGAGGCTTCAACAGCAACAGCAGCAGCAGCAGCAACAACAACAGCAACAACAACGTGTCATGCGGCAAAGGCAAGCCAAGCAAATTGAAAAGCAGTTTGAAGGATTGCGACAACGGGTGGCAGACTTTGGAAAGTTAATTGAGTCCCAGCAATCTCTCAACAATCGTGAATTTGTCCAAGTAGCTTTGGAAGCTTTCTCTGGAGCAGAAGAGATGCTTAATGCATGTCGGGAGGCTGACCGTGCCACTGCCGCTGCTATCAACCATCCTCAGAACAAGTATACCATCCACTACAACAAAAAGGGTGATTTATAGTGCTATTTCTCTCTTACTATTACCTATTGGTTGCCTGATATGATCTCGTTTTATCTCTCTCTTACTCTTTTCTCCCCTGTGCATGCAGCTCTTTACTGTAAATACACACACACATACTTTTTTTTATTGAACTTGCTGAATATCTTGGGCAGAGCATCGTGATTTGTGTTTTTATTCCATAAATGATAATCCGTCATGTATACGTGCCTTTCAATTAAATCACAATAACACTTTTTTGACAAGTGACCATACTACCTGCACCAAGTCCTTAGCTCCATCCACCTATAATATAGGATGCGAATACACGTTCTGACCTTTGCGGCTTATAACATTATACCTTTGAATGATTGATGGATTATAAAACGATGTCAATAGTGGGTTCAGTTGACTTTTGATCTATACGTACGAGGATCGCCCATTCAAGCTTAAGAGTACCCCAGGTTCCAGATGTCATAGTCGTAGTGTGTTTTATGTTTGGATTCCGCTGACTACGGAGAATTTCGCGGTACTTCCGGAAAGATTCCCATATGGGAAAAAAGGGCACAGATGATGTATTCCGCTCCATCCTATAAAGAAAAACGCGGTGTACGTGAGGATAATGAGCTTTTTCTTTCTCTCTTTCACTTTCCTTTTCCTTTGTATATATACAATGGCTTCCGTACTTCCAGAATTCTCACTCAAGGGTAAAAAGGCGATTGTTACTGGTGGTGCTCGGTAGGAAAATAACAACGCCAATTCGACGACAAAGAAAGACTTATAACGTGTAATGATCTCAGAGGTATTGGCCTTGAGCTTTGCCGTGCACTTGCACAGTCAGGTGCAGATGTGGCACTCATGTACGTATCCAGCGACTCCACCCACGACACAGCTGCTGAGATTGCAAAGGAGTATGGTGTTACATGCAAGGCATACAAAGCGGACGTTCGAGATGCTGCAGCAGTACAATCGGCCATTGATACCATCCACAAGGATTTTGGTCGAATTGATGTTTTTGTTGCCAATGCTGGTATTTCCATCAACGGTGCTGCAGAAACCTTTGATTTGAACGACTGGCACAAACTTTTTGACGTGAATGTCCACGGCGTCTTTTACGGTATTCAAGCAGCTGGCAAGTACATGCTCGAACAACAAAGCGGAAGCATCATTATCGTTTCATCCGTATCGGCTCATTTGGTGAACCAACCACAACCTCAATGTGGGGTAAGTCAAAATGGCAGCATTATTTTGGTAAAAGGAGATTGTTGACATGGCATTATGTGTTACATAGTATAATTGTACCAAGGCAGCTGTATCCATGATGGCCAAATGTCTTGCTTATGAATGGGCACAACGCGGAATCCGAGTCAATGCACTTTGCCCTGGCTATATGAGAACGGATATGATTGAACAATTGATTGACGCAAAACCTGATCTTGCTGGTGCATGGACTGAGCTTGCCCCCATGAAGCGAATGGGATACCCTCGTGAACTCAAGGGCGCTTTAGTCTTTCTTGCCAGTGATGCAAGCAGTTATGTCACAGGCACTGATCTCTTGGTTGACGGTGGTTACTCTGCCATGTAAATATATACGTTTGTTTATTATTGTTTCATAACATGGGTTTACAACTATTATTGTTCTCGTGAGCTACATCATCTTCATCGGTCCATTGATCATCACCATCATCATCATCATCGTTATCATCGTCGTCGTTGGGGGTATGTGGTGAGCTTTGGTTATGGGAATGACGAGGGGTGATATCAGCCCATGGCTCGAGAAGTGGTTGGAGGTATCTGATATATGAAGCGTATAGGGTGGGATGTGGACATCTGTAAAGACATTTTGCTACCTTGTCGAATCCTGAAACCATGATCTCAAGTCTCATCTTTTCTTGCTCATACTTGTCATATGTACCGCGGAAACATGTAGCTGGTGTTGTCACTAGGGTGCATATCAATCGCAAGTGGGAAATCTATTAATGATAGGAAGGGTATGAGACATTCTAGCATCAAGCAGCAGATGATCGCTTTTTCCTTACCACATAATCCACCACACCTTCATCCACCATCACTGTTGGCTGTTGTTGCTGGTCTAATTGCTGATGTTGCTCATATGGGTTTCCAGAGCGTGTCTTCAATTGCCTAAACGCGCTTTCAAAGTTGTAGTCGAGAACCTGAGCCAGATAGGTCATGGGCTCAATATGGCGGTCAACTGTAAGCTGCAACTCACGCATCCAGGCTGTGTAACGTGGACGTGATACACCTGGAGCTATGGTACGCATGACTGTTTCTGGATCTGCTTTGAGACGCATACGGAAAGGTTCTTTGGAGTCTGGTGATTCGACTATATCGTGTGGACGATCAATCAAAAGCTGTCGAAGAGCATCATAGCCATGAACATAATGTGGTTGTGCTGTTTGGATTGTTGGCAGGGTGCATAATAGGGCGAGTAGTTGTTGACGAGTAGCTAGCTGTAAGTTGTAGAGTGCTTTACGCTTGGGATCAGAGGGTCCGAATAAAAGATCACGGATATGCTCAAGAGGCTCAGTATGGGTCAACACTTGAGCAGTGCCCTTTGGCTCATGGGTCATGATCGTCTTGAAACACTTGCACAAATGCTGTAGCTGCTTGTCGTCATGGCTTGTTCGTTTTGGCGCTTCTTTAAGTTGTCGTAGCAAGTCTGTTAATAACGCATAGCCGCCCTTGTCAAGGAATTCAGTTGTCCAACTTGCTGCTCCATTACGTAAAAAGATACGCAGACTCATAAGCTCTCCTTCATCGATGCGTTGCACTTTCCGGCCCTGAAGTTGTCGGATCATTTGTTCCGGTGTCTTATTGGGTGCTTGTCCTCCACCATGGTGATGATGATGGGTATCGAAACGTCCAAACAGTATGTTGCTGCTACTGTTCTTCCCCCCTCGTAATGACAATGAAGATTGTAACATGGCACTCTTTTGTTCAGTTGTCAACTGTGTCAACGTGGGACGTACATTGGATGCTAATGCGATCTCTTGCTTTATCCAGATAGGTGTTATTACCTAGCAACAATCAAATGCCACCAACCCCACTACCCCCCAAAATTTCCATCATTGTATCCTCACCATCAATTGGTCAAATGCTGCATCCACTTGTTCTTTGTTGGGCTCAGGTGATACATCTAGCCGCACTGTACGTAATGGTGGTGGTGAACTTGGGCTATCTCGGACAGGCGACGGATAAGAAAACACGGAATCCCCGTCCATGTCGTCTTGCATTTCACTAGGTTGCCGTGAGATGCTGAAGAAGCGAGACACGCGATTCAAAAGGCGTGGTGATGCCATTACAAAACAAAGAAGAAATAAAGAAAAAGGAAAAGAGTGAGAAAAATACGCAACATGTACTTTGCTGTGGTGGGCACCATGTTTATGTTGCATCCAAAAATGGAATATTTTATGCCCAAATCAGCTATTGGAGATGCTACAACTCTATGCAGAAAACCCGACCCCAGGAGAAGGATGATCATGATGGCCTTGTTACTCTCTCCATCTTGTTAACACCATGCTTATCATGTTGTTGCTCGTCGACTAGCGACAACGCAGGACACCATCCACGGTTAGGAATCGGTCGCAAATCTACTGTTTGTAAACGAAGATGACCCTCGTGATCAAAACGTCGGCAACTCTGCATAAATCCTTTGCCAGGCGATAACGAGGATTGTTGCTGTTCTATTTCATTATTCTCTTCAGGTTCATATTCATGGACTTTGGGTGGTTCAGTGGTAAAGCTGACTTTTCGTCGAGTCTTGGTACTGCTTCTAGCACCACCATGATTATTGTGTGTCATCTTTCTTGTTGGTGGATGTGGGGGTAATGGTTTTTGCTGCTGCTGCTGCTGTTGTTGCTGATCGACTCGTGCTAGCCTTAGTGTCTCGCTGTAAAGTTTGGCCAAATCAATACGTCGTGTACGTCCATAGTAGCTGCTGGGCCATGCTGACAGGTCCGACTCATTTCTTCTTGTACTTGCTGCGAGCATAATGGATGTTATTGTAAAACACCCAAACGTGCTCAAAATATTGAAAGTGAAAACGAAAAAAAAGAGAAGATGAATAAAGAAAAAGGAGAAGCACTCTATCTCTAATGGTATGTGCACGAACTCTGGAATGCCAGCAGCTCCTTAAAAAACAATCTTCAGGCCCATATCATTCTCTTTTCTTTCAAGTAGTGTGTACGAATGAAATTGCCGGATGAGCAACCCCGTGTAACCCTAGAATTGTGCTTTATCTCCCTCTTCAGGTCATTACATCTCCTCCTCCCTTTGGTCGGTCCTTAATATCCTCCATGTCAAAGATAGGTTCAAGCATTGGGTATACCTTGATATTACAGGCAAGCATCTTTCATTTTTTGTCGTTAGTTCAAAAGGTGATTTATTTAGTTCTATCTCAAGTGAAGGGTCACGTGCACAGCATAACTTTTATATTGGATGCTTCCGCATAATAAAGACACTTTATACTTGCAGTAATGGTCGACAAAGTTTAATGTTGGATTGGAAAAGCGTTGTTAGCACTAGTAAAGCCCCAGGAACCCTCATATGCAAGTCGGAGATTTCAACGAGGTTTCATCCTTGTGGGATCATGCTTTGATGTATTCCATTTTTGTCAGGGTATCTACCCCACCTAATCATTACAAGAATTACTCCCATACTAAGCTTTGTCTAGTATAAAAGTGCTTGAACATATGCCGCTATTCGCATATAATGGTTGTAATCAGTATTATATAAGCTTGGATGACACTGCAGTGGTGGATGATCAAAACTTCTACTATCTACGGCTGTGCTGGGTAGGGTTGTTCACTTGAAGTCTCCATGGCTGTATTATTGCCAAGATACTGTATCTATCATTTAGGGGATACCTAGGCTCACGAAAAATATCCTTAATCATTTTTCATCATTAAGACGATCAGGTCTCTGATGACAAGCAATGAGCAACGAAATATCATTATTCGTTAGTATGACATGCATTAACTAGTATTGATCCAGTAACCCAGGAATGCCTAAGATCATGCGTGAATTTTTGCCGAATCAGAAGGTTAGAAGCTCTGATGACTGGTGACATTGAATCATCTTCACCGTGCTCTTGTTCAAAAAGCTGTTAGTGATGGCACATTTCCCTAATCGCTTGTTGTTGGCATATTGCCAGGCTTGTTTGATCAGCCATAAGAACGCTGCAATAATCGGGGCATGAAGAATATTGTTCTACTACTGTTTATTGTGTGCGACTGAATAATGGTTGCTATTGCTCTTTCTGATGGTTTAGGATATCTGTTAAAGCTATTATCTCTATTTCATGCATGAAACTAAGTTCCTGATACAAATAAACACAAGCCAAGTAGGAGAGGCAAATTTATTGGCTGTCGGTGTAGTGCATACGTGGTACTCAGCATTAGGCGACCTCTTTGGAGCCTGCTTCTCTTTTTTGCTCATGAGCACGCGTTTGGTGATCGTTGCTTTCTGGGCCTTCATCCTTGTCGGTCTACCGTTTTGGTGGAAAACTACAGAAGTCTATAGAGCAAACCTTCCTCTAAACGAAATAAAAGCTTGGCAAGAAGACCAAGTAAGTTTTTCCCTTCACGTTCAAACACCTCGCATATACAAACAGCTTCATATAGACACCTCGCCTTGAACTTCCCATTACGTTCATTGTCCATTCAGCCATCGATGTCACTCGTTCTTTACAAGATCGGCTATCAGAGAAAACGCAAATAATAGCATCCTGTGCAATATTCCCTGTGCAGGTCAAGTGGCAATATTGGACAGAGGAAAAAGGTAGCTGACAGGGTCGAGCCTATTGAATATGCTGCTCATACCGTATCCTAGATGACAATGTAGAGGAATTACTGGCGAGACACAACGACATGTCTTTTGGTCATTATCACATTTATGCATCTTCATCGCCATCATCATCCTCAGCCGTACCTTGCAACATCACAGTAGGTAATGCACGCACAAGCCATGTACGAGTGGTAGACATGTCACAAGGTACCTGTATAAACATTGGCAACATCATTCATAGCTCATAATGGTTATCGATGTTAGAAAGCATTGCCGAGGCTGTCATGAAACTCTTTGATTCAGCATTTGTCGAAGAATACAAGCAGCTAGATCAAATGGCATGTGGCACAAGAAATAGTGATAGCAAGGTATATACATATATCAAAGGTCCTTTCATGCGATTCCAATATTCTGATCATGCTCCCCTCTTACAGAATGACATGAGCAGTATGCGTTCATTCAAGTATTCTCCAAGATATCAGATTACCTTTAGCCTTATGAACAATGATCCGGAACATTTATTGGTGGATTGGGATATCCGTGAGGCAGTAAAAAGTAAGTTGAAACGTGTGAATGCTTGGGAAGAAACAGGAAACCTTATCGTCTTTTCTCTTTGTAGGTTATATGCATCCATTGTTAAAAGAGATATCCATGGTGTCCAACTTTACGGTGGATTCCCAAATCCAAAATTATGCGTCGTTATCGATACCACCCTTTGAACGGGAGCGACCAGGGAAACCAAGCTATTATTATTATGAACAGGGACAGCTTTCACACTTTATTAATTCAGCCGATTGGAATCTTGGTAAGGTGCTCAGTGGGGGGTTTCACAGAGCTCAACTCACCAGCGCACATACAGCATCCACCATTTCATCCTATCCAACTGTCAACTTCATCCTTTATATACCATCTCCCACACAACGCCTCTGGATCCATGACGTTCACAGTAAGCGCTAATGCATCATTGTGTTTTGTTCCTTGTATTTACTTTTTTTTTTGTAGATCGACCTTTACCTGATAACGCCTTTTTGATTCCTCGGTGGGGAGGTGTGTTAATCAAAAACTTGCCAAAAGCTCCAGATGGACATTACATATTGGACAAGCAAAAGCTACACTCTACCATGCGCATTTTTGTATCACAGCTTCGCAGCCTAATCGGAATACATGAGCACGACTCTTTAGAGGTAGGATCTTTTTGGTTGTGTTTGTATAATATCATTAAGCTAAGTAGTTTAGACATCCGACACAAGCATTACATATTTAACATCACCACACACGGGGATCACTTTATTGGAGAAGGATAACCTTATTCGGCGGTGCACAGTGGAAAACATTGCTAATGCAGCCAAGACGTTGAATTCGCTTGCTCAACTCGTGACAGAGATTCCAAACATGGTTGTTCTGGAGGAAATCAATACGCAAGTACGACATTCTTTACGTGATCTGGAACTTGGACGTGAAGCCCTGAGGAATGCAGATTATGAGTCGGCTCTCAAGCATTCAATACGCGCTACCAAACTAGCTGAAGAAGCATTTTTCAACCCTACCATGGTGTCCATGTTGTATTTCCCTGATGAACACAAGTATGCAATTTATATGCCGCTTTTTGTGCCGATATCTGTACCTTTAGTCATGGCAGTATTAAAAGGATTAAAACGAAAAGAGCCAAAAAAGAAAACAGAATAAAAGGTTTTTATGGGACTGGTTTGCAATTGATAATAATAGTGATGCATAATCAAAAAAAGAAACGATGAATGCATGTGTATTGGGTATGGTTGCTACAATTTCAGCCTTCTTCATTCAAGTGATGTGCGAGATGTTGATTTCCACCAACAGAGGTTTCTTTGGTCACATGGCCTCCCGAGGAAGATTCGTCGTCGCTGAGAGAATGGGTGTCTTTGTGAGTCTCTTCCTTCCGAAATTCCTGTACACGTTGTGGCATAGTACAAAGGGAACTTTCACTGCGACTTGTATTCAATAAGGTATCTGGCATGCCATAATCTTCTGGATCGAGTACAGGTGTTTGAGGATGGTCAATAAGTGATACTGGTGGCAGCACAGTGAATATCTCTGTTGGCTCATCGGTCAATGTTGAATATGCACAGAAAGGATCCGGATTTTGTTGCATCATCTACCTCTGACTGTAAGTAAAGGCCATTTTTTTTTCCCTTGACAAGAGCAAAAGCAATTACCTGTTCCAGCATTGGATCGCCTAGTCCTTTGTTTGCAATACGTTCATGAATATCCACCTCTGCACGAACCACTGAAGCCACCTTTGATAGTGTCATGTAGTTTTGTCTACGCTCCACATCCACCATATGCCTGTGATATTCTGTTTTGATACGGTCCAATTCATCCACTTGGTGTGTTAACTCTTCTAGTGCCTTGCGGAATTGCTTAATGTCTTTTGGTTATGTTAACTTCCGCTATGTTGAGATCAATGTTACTGTCTACCTCGTTGTCCCTTGCGACCGTTCTTCATGTTCCTTGATTCTGTATCCCGAATTCTCTTGCTTATAATCTTCAATGCTGCATTATAATTCTCCTGACTTTGCTATGAAAGAGGGTTGGTCGTTGCACACAATGAATGTTCCATTTGCTCTTGCTTACCTGTACAATCTTGCGATGATGATCAATGCTCTCTCGTAATGGTTCTTCGAGTGTCTTTTGGAACATGTCCCCCTACATAATAGGTTGCTTAGTAGCTATCGAGTACAACATTGAACTGTTCTTACAAATATCTGCTGATGATTCGATATCAGAAATTGAAGACCTGCTGCTGCTTGAAGGCCTTGACCAGCTTCTGCGACCGCCTTGCCTTTGGCCACACGTTCAAGTGCATAACCAAATCCTGCTGCTGCCCCTGATAATTGTTGCATTTGCTCTCGATACACTTTTGCTGCTTTCAATAGGTTCTCATACGAGTCGAGTGAAGCAGCGAGATCTTGTTTTGATAAATGAACACCGTTGTCGGGAGGGAGCGTTGCTGATCTGATCGACTGATTGTCGTCGGCAGTGTATTGAAAGCTGGAAGACGACATTACTGACATTGCCCTTCTTGCAAACATGTCGCTATCATCGGTGCTGTAAAAACTGTTGGGAGGTACCAGCGAATTGTCATAGTGTTTTTTTTCAGGTGAATGGTATGTCATCGTGTGGGTGTGGGTATTGTAGGGGCAAGGAGAGAGAGAAAGAAAGAAGAGGAAGAGCGGGAAATGGCCTTGCTGTGATAAATTATCATTACTTGTTTAATGCTTGTATTGGACACAGCCCTTCAAAGGAACATGAATCTCTTATGATCTTATGCAGACGTTCCTCGCTAAAAATGCTTGGTATTTTTCATACACATGTCAAATAAAATGGTCATCCAGTTGCCATGGCGACGTTGCTAAGAACAAGAACCCGACACACCTTCATTGATTGTAATGCATATAGACATGCTTTATTATCCAGTCTCTGACATGATATCTATATCCACAGAAGGCTCAGCGCCCGGTACACCTTCAGATATCCGGTCTCCTTGTACGGATGGTTCATGTGTATTCGCATTTTCATCAGCAATACTATTCACTGCTTCAGACATTGGGGCCTGGGATGCCAAGGATTCAGATGCTTGATGTTCAGCTGGAGTGGGTATAACTTTGGTGGTGATGGGATGATAATGCTCCAATGATCTCAATAACAGTCCTGATACGTTCTTTTGTTGTAAAGCAGCAATTTTGATGGCGCGTGCAATCTGGTCACATATTCGACTACGCTGATTCTCATCCTGTATTGTATCTATTAATCTACAGATAGCTCTCAATAATGCTGCACAATGAATTACCTCCAGGTTTACTCGAAATCGAGGCAAGCCTACGGTATACTTGTCGGTCAATTGCGTAACATCGTTCTCGGTGATGGTCCAAAATTTGACAGCATCCACTATACATACACACATATAGTAAGCATTCAACTCTTACCCACGATCGTAATGATATTGCTTACCTCTAGTAAAAACAACGCCACATTTATTGTAAAGATATGCTGCTGGGATCTGCTTGAGTGCTTCCTGGAAGATAGTAAGGCTATTCCTGTTTGTCATATCCAGCATGAAAAGAATATAATCGATGCGATCAATCACATCCATCGGATCTTTGGAAAGGTTTTCGGCCGTGGAACTAGAAGCAACGTATTAGCGACATGAGGGTCACGATCAAGCTACTCTATATTACATGGAAAAGTAAGTACTTGGGCATTTCAGTAATTCGGTAGCCAAGGTACGTTTGCCGCTCAATGACGGTCCAAGTAACTATGAAATGTATTAAGATCAACATAAGTCGATTTGAAATCGGGGGTAACGCTCACCAGAACCTGGACTGCACGTTGGGTGTAAATAGGACGAAGCATGAAAGAATAAAGAATCGAGCCTCTGAGTCTGGTATTAAAACAATAGCATTATCATCGCTGCTCATAATTGTGAGGGTTGCTATTCATTCTCTCATCACCGTAATGATTTCGGGTGTGTGCCTTAAGACCTACGCCATTTGCATGATGGCTAAGGTAGTTACAAAAGGCGGTGGTACGGCACCTGAGCTCATGGATAAAAGTCATCCAAGGGAACGATGCCTACTCAACAACGTCGATTCGCCTTACTTCTTATAGTCGTGTCCACCACGATTTCCTATACATGCCCATATGACTCTTTCGCCCAAAATAAATGAAGCATTTTTATTATTTACTATAATACAGGGATAGCTTGTGGAAGGATATTGTTTTCCAACGTTCGGGGAACAATTCACGTGGTCCATTCATGCCTCAGCGACTAGGCTTCTTTGGTGTTGCATGGATGTTGATGGTTGGCCCCCTCCCGCTTTTGCTTGGTGACAAGCGACTGAATGATTTCAGGGTGTCCCAATAAGCTGCTCTCTAGAACATTATCGTCAAGGACGATGGGCCCTAAGCCAAGACATCAATGATCTTTAATGATCGTTGCTTCGTATGTTTGCGCTCGTCCACATCGTTGATCGTGATGGTTACCGCCTCTGATTGTAGAAGGTGGGGGTAACGACGGCGTTTGGAACTGGTAATGTGGGCACTGGATCGATTGTTAACGCCTCGACGACGACTTCAACATGTATGTCTTCGTTTTCTTTTACACAGCTCCTGGGTTCTGATGCAATGAAAGAGACGAACAAGAGATGTATGGATGGCAACGGCCTTGTATCGATTGGGCGTGGGAATTGTCGTCAATAGGAAGCCATGATGTATTGAACTGATAAAGTGTAAAGCACCTTAGAATACCTGGTAGGTAAAAGGTAATGCGCCGTCAACAGCTGATAAATCAACCCACCCATGCTTGCGACTTTCACTTTTCCACTAGCATTACCATTGATGAACAGCTTGTAGACTATGATAAGGGATCCACAAATAGTGCCATGGCAATCCTTGCACACACCGCCTATGTAACGTGTTAGTATCCAGCATTGATAACTCATGAACCAAGAACACTGACTTTGAATCGTACATACCGTGTTCTCTCGCACCTAGCAACAGGGCAACGTTGACCTCTACATTGTATCCATTTTACAAATGACCAGTACCTTGCCTTCATTGACTTGTCCAGCACCCGCTTCGAAATCCATTACGAGCGTCTGTGTGTTTTGTGGTTCAGGTGATGGTGGCAATCCAGAGTATAGGGAACAAGCGACAGGTAGGATAACCAACCTATCCTCTACTCTATCTTCAACGTCTCTCTCATCAAGTGAGCAGCTCTCGGCAAGGCATTAGCGGATAATGGCTATTCGCTCGTCTATGGTAATATAAACTTGGCTACAACGAAGATGGGTGTAAACATGTGCTGTTTTTTTAGGTGGCGGCTCTGTGGGTCTTATGGGTGCTGTTGCCAAGGCAGTCATTGATAATGGTGGAAAAGCCAAGGGTATCGTTCCCGAACCTCTCTACCGGAATGGAAGCAAGCAAATATGCGAGACAATCATTGTGCCTGATATGCATACACGCAAGAAAACTATGGGTGATCATGTAAGATAGGAATGAATTTACGATAACCTTTGCTGTGATTGAATTTAACCCGCTGGACCGCAGTGTGATGCCTTTGTCGTCCTTCCCGGTGGTTACGGCACTGCAGGTAAGAAGAAGATTAACATCTCCTTTTTCGACCTAATCAGAGCTATTTTAATATAGAGGAGATGCTGGAGATGATTACTTGGTCACAGCTGAACATCCATTCCAAGCCCATTTTGGTATTGAACACCCGAGGATTCTTTACCCCTCTTGTTGAATGGGTTAATGTCGCCGTGCGAGGTGGGTTGGAACAATCATTTATGACACACATATGACTTATCAGTTGAACAATATATAGAACAATTCATTCGACCCAACAACGCAAACATCTTTGTGACATGCGATACGATAGACGATATCTTGCAGGCATTGAAGACCTACCAGGCGCCCAGTAGTCGTTATGGATTGGATTGGGTTACCAACAGCGATGGTCAAAATGGACGTAGCATGACTTAGATAGTCCCCATCTATTCACTTTTATAGTTTGCTATTAGAACCATCATGCAAATCTAAGTTAACCAATCCTGCTAGCGTTTTGATAGCTTCCTCAGACCGCCCCAATTTCACATCTATGATACATAAACATATGAGAATTGAATATTGATATAACCCAAAGTGAACGTTGCTTACGGATCGTCTTCATTCCTAATTTCTTGGCTGCACGCAAATTCATGCCAATGTCATCCAAGAATACCGTTTCGTGTGGCTCTACACCAATGGTCTTGCACGCATGCAAGTAGAATTTTGGATCTGGTTTTCTAAAACACAATTGCAATTGGTATATCCGAAGAACCAGTACGGAAAGGATTTTACCTTAAACCGACTACTTTGGATTCAATGAAATAATCGAATATTTTACGTAACGAGTCAGAGGTCTTATTCTGGTCCTGAGCCGTTTCAGAATTGTTGGTCAGGGCGGCCGTAATGAATCGCCCGCTGTCTGTCGTGTTTGTGTTAGGTTCAATGCTAAAAGATAATATCCAGGACCTGTAATACCTTTCAGCCGATGGATGGCATGCATCACAATTGGATCGACTCTCTCAGTCTCATTCATCATCATATCCCAAAGTTCTTTGCCATCGACAGCGATATCGGGTATATCTTTGGGAGCAGCTATCAACAGATGGATCAGTGACATATCAAAGGTAACTTGATCTCTACTAACATTTGCCTGATTTCTCTAGGTATTTCCGGTAGGCCAACTTATTCTTTGGGTCCGAAAGCTCGTCGCCGAAAGCCTTATAAAAGTCCACAAGCTTGATTTCACTTCGCTCCAGTTTCTATGCAAAAACGAGAATAACATAAGCTTCTCTCAACGTATTCTCCCAAAAAAAAGGGGGGATCATCAAATACGTACTTGGAAAGCGCCATGATCACCCTGATTGACGCTGTTTATGTCGTTGTTAGTTTTGTGGCACCATCAAAGCTCTGTCGTCTTACATGGCCACATTGATGTAGTTGAACGGCAACCCGTGTAATTTTTCGTAGCGGTGAATTCCAGCGATAGGTGAACCTACACAAACACCGCCTGATACAACGACCTGTAAGTATTGCAACATCATTCTTTTGATCCATGATCTTGCCTACCGATATCAAAAATCACTGCCTTGATGGTCATAATGCGGAAGAAAAGAAGCTTTTGCACACGGATTCTTAGCGCTGACTAAAAGAAAAGGTCGGGCTTTCATTTGTCTACACGTAGGACTTGACAATCTCATTGGCGATTATTTGCAGCCATTTGCTTATTGACACCTTTTGCATTAGTCAGTATAATCAGGGGAAGTTCTGATATTAGATAAGCTGAAAAGCACGAAGGTTTAACTACCAAAGACCTGGGGTCTGATCCTGATGTGCTGTGTAAGAAACCGGAGGGTTCCACGGTGTGGATGTTGGTATACACAACAGAGTCATAATATTAACGCCCAACATTGATAGCTCTAGTCATCTGCAAGCCATTACGTATACACATGTCACTGCGTGTTAATAGTACAGCGATATGTCGCATTACGAGCAAAACTGCAACTTGAGCTAGATGCCATATAAAAGGTATGACCTTTGTTAATGCAAAAACAGCAGGTAGCCATAGCAACCGTGCTCAAGGCATCAATGGCGGATGATGGTGGTAGAATATGACATATCCGTGGCAACAATAAATTATATCTGGGAGGATGTGGTATGCATGATAGGATGCACCAGCCTGCTTTATGCCGACCCCTTTTCCCACATTTTGTATCTCGATGATGTACCTGAAGTCCGATACGTGGAGCATCCTCAAGCAGTAAAGCAGCTTGATAAAAGGCCATGTTGTATCAACTTTATTACAATTGAGGTTATATATTTCGAGTGGCAAAAGTCCATAGCAATACCGAAGGATATAAACTAAGTTCAAAAGTTGGGTAATTCGGTTTGTTCGGCCTTAAATGTCATTGGCTTGCTTACTCTCAGTGTAGAGATCGGCAGTGTAACTCTCCTTCTTGAAAACTGCTTTCCAGCCAGCGTCTTTTTTTTCCACTCCATGCAGCGAATCGGTGACTTATTCCGAATACGACAATCTCTGCCTTATACAAGACTCAATGGCAATACGACAGCCTATGTGAGACATAAATGCTGGCGGCCATCTGTGGTGCTAAAGTGGATCGTTCTTTTGGCTCCAGTTGTTGTGCTGGCCTTTTTCGCTCTATTCAATCTCCAATTGAACATTCGAGTCTACATTCGCAACTGGATCTCGCATGCAGATGAAGCGTACAAGAAACCACTTAACGGCTGTTTCAACCGCCTACCTGAGGACAGCTTGTATCATACTGGCGTCAGTGAATATACCTATGATATCACCCCTGGTGTCGCTCTTCTTGATGGCTTTGACTGTTATGATTTCGCTGCCACCATCCAACCCACCAATAGTACGAGCAACAACAACAACAACAAGAGAACCATCTATCATGCTTATTGGCGAGCCGATCTGTCACCCGTCGGTCCAAAGCAACTTGCAGTGATCCGATCATTCTTTGCTACACAGAATCCAGACACCGCTGTATTGTACTTGTGGTCAAATGGCGACTTATCAACCTCTCCTATCATTCAAGACGTCAAAAAACATGTTGGGGAACGACTTCAAACATTGATCTATGATCCAAAGGAGCTCTCCAAAGGCACTCCCATGGAGAATTCTTCTCATCTCGACTTCAAGGATGGACTAGGCTATTTGGATGGTGATTTGATCCGCTTAATGGTCATCTATCGTTATGGTGGCATGTGGTTCGATATGGATGCATTATTGATTCGTGACATGTCTCCGTTATTTGAATACGAATGGCTATCACAATGGGATTGTTTCCAGCCTGGTCAATTCCCCTTTAATGGCGCGTTTATGCACTTTGCCAAGGAGTCTCCGTACCTGTGTGAAATGCTTGCTGAGATGGCCAATGGACCCTTACCACGACCGGGCACGATTGACTGGGGAGGATACATGTATTATCGCGTATATCGTCGACTACTCTATCATGGTATACGACCATGGTCGGTCATTCCCTGGTGCTTCACCGATTCCATGGTATGCACACCAAGTAACTCGATGCCAGGTGCTTTCGATGAGGTGGAATTCGATGAAACGAAGCTTTTGCAGACGTTTGCTTATCATTGGCATAACCAATGGTCCAAAACACCAGGTTCATTATTTAGATTTTTAGAAAACAGACATAAAAATATTACTGGCTGGTAGTACTGCCTTATATCATTGTTGTATGAAATGCAGTTGTAGCATACAAATTAGAAGTTAAGAATATGTTATTGTATGAATAATAGAATAGATGGGTCCATTACAAAGTACCAATCAACGAGCTGGCCCTAGTTTAAGTGATGGTGGCATTTCAAACGCTTCAGGTGGAATACGCTTGCTGTGGTGGTGTCTTTTTCCTTTGACATGTTGTTGCCGACGTTTAGTCGATCTTCGACCAGCATGTTGTTGCTCTGTTGCTAAGGGATATGACACATCTTTGAGAACCTGTTTGTTAACGTTTGATGCTTTCATAAGCTTGGCTCGTCGTAGAGCCAGACTACTCCAGTGGGGAGGAGGTAACGGTGGTGGATCGTTACGGCGGCAGGATCGGATTTTGTCACGCGAAGGTGACAACGATAATGGTTGAGTAGTATCAGCTGAAGTTGCATCGAGACGTTGTGCAATATCAAGTAGCTGTGACGAGATGATTGGATCATTCACCTATTCGCAAAATTGCATTAAAATCTCTCTCACACACGTACGAATCTTGACATACTTACATGGTATGATCGTTGATAAGGTGGATTTTTGGCACTGTATCCAACATGCTGCATTTTGAACATCTTAATATATATGGCGATTGGTATCTCACGCTCACCTGGACTCTCACCTGAAAATTGGAAGGTTTACCGATAATGCTTTTGGTAACCTTTTTGCGCTTTGCATTTTTCTTTCGTGATATACTTGCTACATTATGTTTCTTTCTTCCACACGATCTCGAGTGTTGTGGTTTGTTATGGCATTGTTGCTCAGTCGCTGCATTGGATATCCTTCGTAATCGTTGATGCAGCCAAGGTGAAAGTGGCAGCTTTGCATTCTTGTTAGCTGAGTCCAATTCCTTATTTCTGGATGTAGCCCGTGCGCATGGCTTGATTTTCTTTTTCGGCTTTTTGTCGTTGATTGCCGGTGGTTGCTGTTCGATGTCGATGGTTGCTTTGGAAGTTGTGATTCCCATGTGGAAAAGAGTTTGAAAAAGATCTACATGGCCATAGGCACAAAAGAAGGGGCCACTTTGACCGATTTGATGTGATTCAAAACATTTACTAAATATGGCTATTGGCAAATAGGCCCCCTCATTTCCTTTACAGTATCATGACCCTTTGACAACGCTTGTTTGCGTGATGATCTTCTTCGTTTGTGCTAGCAACCTTAACCAATCGGGTGCAATCACTTGATCGGCTCAGTGTGCTGGATAACATCCCTCTACCTTAACAGCTTGTTGACAACACTGGTTCAAAGAAAAAGAGGCCCAGTTCCATCCAAGAGTGTGCCACGCTTCACAACTTGAGATGTACTGCTGATTGACTATAGGTAGTGAGCGATGGAAGATAAATGCTTCTACCGTAGCAACCATGTTATGTATGCATGTTAACAACAACAACTTGCGCAAATTGTTATTCTGAAAGACAGAGCACTCCATCAGAAGAAATTACCATTATGACAGCGACTTATTTATTAGCCCCATCAAGATAGGTTAACTGGGTAAAGCAAGTATATCTATAAGAATGTAGTATCTGGTATCCTTGTGGGTTGTTATCATCCGCAGAACATGCTCGAATCTTCATCCCACCAATTCCATTTGACAGCGCGGAGTTTGGTTATGCTGGCTGGACGCCAACCAGGGTAGTAGTAGATGATGAATCGCAGCTGCTACTGTTCTTGCTTGTTCCTTGTCAGTCGTTTAAAGATCTCGGCCATTGTCGCAGCATGAACCATTCTATCCTTGTCCACGTCTCCAAAAAGATCACGCGGTCTCAATTGAACCGTGCCATTGCGTCACAGTTGCATTCACAAGCGCCTCAAGCGAAACGAGCATTTTCGTCAACCAGCACGTCAGCATCAATAACGATCTGGGGATCGCAGAGCACAGTTGAATCACTCCAATCTCGAAAGACAGGTTCATTGTTGGTCGGTTTGCAACCTATTCGAAGCACGAGTTCCTTGAAGCGACATATCAGCACACTCCAGCTTAGAGAGAGGGATCCTTCCAGCGACGGCTCTTCGGCAGAGAATGGTTCCGGGATTGGTTCTTCCTCCTCTTCATCCAGCGGTGAAAACGGCAACAACGGCGACAATGATGACAAATCCTCCAAGCATTTATTCAATTCAAGCGACAACAATCAGCTACAGAAACCATCCGTTCCTGAAGTATATCCACAAGTACTCGCACTTCCCATTGCTCGACGACCTTTGTTCCCTGGATTCTATAAGGCTGTCGTTATCAATGACCCCAATGTCACAGGTGCCATCAAGGATCTTCTTAAGCGAGGTCAGCCTTATGTCGGTGCCTTTTTGCTCAAGGATGAAAATGTCGATGTCGACACTATCACCAATCTTGACCAAGTTCACAAAGTTGGCGTGTTCGCTCAGATCACTAGTGTTTTTCCAGCGAACAATGGCTCAAAGAATAAGGACGAGGATGGTGGTTTAACGGCTGTCTTGTATCCTCATCGTCGAATTGAAATCACCGAATTGATCAACACCAAAGGAAAGGGAGCCATAGAGGCAAAGGTGGAAGAGCATGACAACAAGGTGGAGAATGTTAAATCTGAGACCGAGACACAAGAGCTTGCTACAAAGGAAGCGAGTAAGTTTATTAGCTAATTCCTTGATATCACATTTATACTAATCCAATTTATATATCAAAAGGTGAACACGAGGTTGTTGAAGAAAGCAAAGGCTCGCAATATGCTACATCATTCTTGGCGAACGAGCATTCTGTTTCCTTGGTCAACGTTGAGAACATGTTGGATTCTACCTATGACAAAAAGGATCCTGTTATCCGAGCAGTTACCTCTGAAATCGTATCCGTATTCAAGGAGATTGCTTCTCTCAACCCACTTTTCCGTGACCAGATCGCTAGTTTCTCAATGTCTCAATCTGCCGGCAACGTATTTGAAGAACCTGCCAAGCTAGCCGATTTTGCTGCAGCTGTTTCGACCGGTGAACCCCTTGAATTGCAAGAAGTTATGGAGACGTTGAATGTTCAAGATCGTTTGCAAAAGGCCCTCGTCGTGTTGAAGAAGGAGCTCATGAATGCCCAACTCCAAAACAAGATATCCAAGGATGTCGAGAACAAGATTGCCAAGCGACAACGAGAATATTACTTGATGGAGCAATTGAAGGGTATCAAAAAGGAGCTTGGTCTTGAGAGCGACGGCAAAGATAAGCTTGTGGAAGGATTCAAAGAGAAAGCATCGAAGCTTGTGATGCCAGAGGCAGTTAGAAAGGTCTTTGATGAGGTAAGTCATCTTTAACATGAATCTGTAAATGATCAATCATGATTAATCTCGATGGTAATTTGCGCACAGGAAATCAACAAACTTGCCCATCTTGAACCTGCTGCATCAGAATTCAATGTTACGCGCAATTATCTTGACTGGCTCACCCAAGTTCCATGGGGCCAACGTTCTCGTGAAAATTACAACATTTTCCATGCCCGAAGTATTCTTGATGAAGACCATTACGGATTACAAGACGTCAAGGACCGGATCCTTGAGTTTATTGCTGTTGGAAAGCTTCGTGGTACTGTGGAAGGAAAGATTTTATGTTTGGCTGGACCACCTGGTGTTGGCAAAACGTCCATTGGCAAGAGTATTGCTCGTGCTCTCGATCGAGAATTCTATCGCTTTTCAGTGGGAGGTTTGACGGATGTGGCAGAGATCAAAGGTCACCGAAGAACATATGTTGGTGCTATGCCTGGCAAGGTCATTCAAGCACTCAAAAAGGTCAAGACTGAAAATCCTTTGATTCTTATTGACGAAGTCGACAAGATTGGCCGTGGACATCAAGGCGATCCGTCTTCAGCACTTTTAGAGCTTCTTGATCCTGAACAAAACGGCAGTTTCTTGGACCACTATATGGATGTTCCAGTTGACCTTTCAAAGGTGTTGTTTGTTTGCACAGCCAATGTGCTCGACACTATTCCTGGGCCCCTCTTGGATCGAATGGAGATTATCCAGCTGTCAGGCTATGTCGCAGAAGAGAAGGCTGCTATTGCATCAAAGTATTTGGCACCGACAGCAAAGGAAGCTTCAGGATTACAGAATGCCAATGTTAACCTGACACCCGAAGCTGTGGACACATTGATCAAGAACTACTGCCGCGAAAGTGGTGTCAGAAATTTGAAGAAACACATTGACAAGATCTTCCGCAAAGCTGGTTATCAAGTGGTCCAAAAGGTCTCAGACGATAGCAAAGAACCATCGACAACAACAGAGGATGCTGAAGAGAGAAAACCATTGGAGGTCCCAGAAGACATCAAACTGGATATCACAGCAGAGAATCTCAAGGATTATGTTGGACCCCCTATTTTCCAATCCGATCGCATTTACGAAAGACCACCTCCAGGTGTGATCATGGGATTGGCATGGACTAGTATGGGTAAGTTAACCAACACAAGGACCAGCCATTGTGAGCTTTTATTGACGACCATTATATAGGTGGATCTTCTTTATATATTGAATCTGTTCTTGAATCATCCTTGAAACCAAAGTCAACTCCTTCATTATCGAAGACTGGTCAACTCGGAGATGTCATGAAAGAATCTACCAGTATCGCATATACATTTGCAAAGTCATTGATGGCTGTCCGATATCCCAAGAATAAGTTCTTTGACAAGGCCCAAGTTCATTTGCATTGCCCTGCTGGTGCCGTACCTAAGGATGGTTCGTTTTAATGAGGGACAAGTTTAGGATTTTGACCCTGAGTGCTAATACATATTTTCTTAGGACCATCTGCTGGTGTCACTATGGTTACTTCGCTTCTCTCTCTCGCACTCAACAAGGCTGTGAACCCTGACATTGCCATGACGGGCGAGCTCACTGTGACAGGCAAAGTATTGAAGATTGGTGGTCTCAAAGAGAAGACAATCGCTGCAAAGCGTTCCAATGTCCATACCATTCTTTTCCCCAAGGACAATTTGCCTGATTGGGAAGAGCTTCCAGAACATATCAAGGAAGGAATGAACGGCGTGCCGGTGGATTACTATGACGACGTCTTTAAGATTTGTTTTGGTGACGTTGCGCAAGAGGAAGCTGAAAACGCTTGGGCAGAAGCATTGAAGGCTGCTGCTGACGACTCAAACGACAAGAACATCTAATTCCTATTCTATTCTGTACCTATACGTCCACATACTCCTTTATCCGTCTTAAACCCCACCCCTCTCTCACATAGATTGTTTCTACCCTACCGACAATGTCATCTTTGTAATTAAAAAGGATGGATTTAAAGATATGTAAAGATTTAATGTCTGTTATCATTGATATTGTCTACTTGGTTGCCATGGTAACAAATCCAGGTAGCGGGGGAAAATTGAACCAACAACATCATCGTCATGCAGCAGCAACAGTCGTAATTTTTTATTGACCCCAGGCGCATTTATAGGGGGGTGAAACACTATCACTAGCTCACCAAACAACATGTCTTCTACTTTGGATTCACGATGGGCCACAGATACAGATCGCAGGAGGGCTGATGAAGGCCAAAATGTGTCCCGATTCACTGCGGCTCTACAAGCATCCCGGGATCTCCACCCGGCATCCGATCAGCAACCACAGCACAACGACAACAATAGGTGGACTAGCTCACCGACGTACAACTCCACTGGATGGAAGAGAAGCAACTACCAATCTGACAAACGCAAGGTCACAAGCTCACCGTTAATATCTCGGCCTTGGAATGTTATTGCTCTTAAAAACAAGAAGCCGGTTGAACAAAAGAGCTCGTCACCTCCACCACCTCCACCTCCACCACGACAAGAAAGTGAGAGTTCGTCTTCAACTGATAGCCAAGCAATGCAATCCACGCCTATTACATCAAGCGCACAAAATGTATCATTCAGCTCAGTATCTGAGAAGCAGCAGCAGCAGCAGCAGCAGCAACCTACATCGGAAAAGGTACCACATGGACAAAATCCAGTATCAGATCATGAGCATGATGATTACAGAAATTATCCACATGAAACAAGACAAAGTGTACGTGTTCAAGAATAAGAGGTATGATCGATATTGACATGTTGACATACTATCTATGTAGACATTGGATGAACAGATGCTGAATCTTCGAATTGAAAGCGGTGGTGCAAACAACAACGATGCAGACCTGAAGCAAAAGGTGAGTCCTATTCAATCCAATATCTACCCATCTCAGTGGACTAATGTATAACATTCTAGGTCTTGGAGACTGAGAAAGTAGGAACAATCAATAGCCAGCCTCAAAACAGCGGGTCAATGTCAGCTGATGCATACGATATACAGGAAGAAATTCGGTACGATGTTTGCGGCGTGCAATATCCATGATTATCATCTACTAACTATGTTATGATAGGAGGGAACGTGAGGCCAATGCTGCCCGAAAACTACGAGCCGCACAAGCTCGAGAATGGGATTGCGATAAAAGCATGGAAGGATGGACATGACATCCATTAGCTCATAATAGATAAAATGACATAACTGGATTCAATAATAGCATTGTATTTAACATTTTGAAGTGGATGTTCTCCAGACCATAGTAAATAATGACTTTTTTTGCAATAGTGATTTATTTCATACACAAAGAAATGCTCATACATAACTACTGAAGTTTTTGATAAGGCTCATAAACATAGAAAATGGTAGACACGGTGATCAAAATCATATCGGGAAAGGAGACCAAGTCATCCGCACTTTTTTACCCAGTACAGATCCGATGGAGGAAGAAGCACGAAAACGTAAAGAACGATTGTCAGCTCTTCGTAAACGCAAAGTCGATGGAGACAACAAATCAGAAAGGTATTTACAGACTCGCATGGTTTTTGCTTATGGCTTACTGACCCATGGAAGGAATAGGACACTTGCATTCCGAAGCTATACACCCAATGACGAGAATCTCAAGCAGCATGTCAATATTGCCACTCCTAATGATGTGGGAGAAACCGTTGAATCTGAAACGAAGAGCTTTACAAAGGATGTCCTTGCAGAAGCTGCTGTGAAGGAAAAAGAGGAAGTGGTATGGATCATTTGGGGATATATGTAAAGGATCAATGCACCCAACTCACCTATGTAACCTTAGGATCTCTTCAACCTGCAACCCAAAAAACCGAATTGGGATCTTAAACGCGACGTCGAGAAGAAACTTGAACGATTGGATAGACGCACTCAAAAAGCCATACTTGAACTCATCCGTAAGTCGAGAGCGATACACGCGTACAAGATTAATCAACCATGGTTGTATTCACACTCTGATGATAGGTCAACGTTTATCAAATGAGACTGATAAAACCGCTAATCTTGCTGAAGCCGTAGCGAATGCAGAAAAGCAGCAACAGTTAGAGAAAGAGGATTGAAACAAAGGGATTTTGGGGAAATAAATTATGGTTTTATTGAAAACACATCATTGAATGAATCGCACACTCTCTACAAGACACTGAGGACTTGTCCACCAGTCCAAGTCTCACCACCACCGAGTTTGACCCAATCAGCAACTGAGCCGACCTCTACGCAGATCATGTTGTGGAACTCTTCATCTCCAAAATCGCCCATAGCCTTTGCCTTGTCAATCCAGGGATTCCAGACAACTAGGAGCATGTGTTATTAATCTTCCTCTATGGTCATCACCCCTCTTTTGTCACCATACCTGTATCTTTGAGACCAAACTTTTCAATGTCAACTACATTCAATCCACCAAAATTGACCTGAAGCTTGTTGGGGGCGTCACAATAAATACGATCCACCTCGGATGACACAGTAACCTCATCGCGGGACTCTGTAGCCTTTGCACCATTTTGCACTTTATCGACATAGGTCAATCCTGTCAGACCCTTGACTGAAACCTTGCTAATGTCCTGCACAACTCTATGTCAATAAATATTCCTTTTCACACACCCCAATATTGACTTACAGGTGCATTGAGATATGTATGTAGCAGCGTGTTGAACTCGAAAGTATCTTGGTCCTCGTTCTTGACCATTAATGCGGTCTTCAATGAACTGGCAGTCAGGGTCACCGTATACGTCAAGCGGAATGAATGTGGCCAACCATTGCGAAGGGTCTTTTCGAGTGCAGTGTCTTTCAATGCTAATATCAAAAAGGCAAATGAGCAAGTCTCGTTCGAATAAATCCAATGCTCTTCCTCGTTGTATTACCAAATCGCACTGTAACCTCATCGTTATCGGCTATCAATCCAAGATATTCCCAGTAAGAGTTACGAGCAAAACCTATATATAACATTGGGGATATCAGAATCCAAATCAGCATCAATCATAAAATGTAATCATACCGTGCTGAGGAAGAGAGATGTTTTCTTTGGTGCCAAAGATGGGGAAAACAAGAGGAATACCACCACGAATAGCCTTAGAACCATCACGAATAGCCTTTTGACTATGGAGAGATGTCATTTATCATTGTCTTATTACTTGATGCACCCTTTACCTTACAAACAAGCGTTCAACACCACGCGTCTTCCAGCTTGTAACAGTAGCACCTATGACGAAGCAATGAATAAAGCAACCCTGTACAGATGGCATGCGTTCAATTCATATATACCATAGAGTGCAATCTCGGCAGTGGATCCTGATGGGTGAGAGACGTAAATGACCTTATTCTTTTCTTCTGCAGGCATCGTGAAGTGCTTCTTAACGGGATAAAGCGGAAAAAGAACACACTGCTTCCCATGGCGGACTGACAAAATCATGTATACGCGTGCCCAGCAGCATAATGCAAACAGCGCTAAATTATATTGGTTGGAGCATCTTTGATTACACACACTCCCTTCGTATAGGAAACGACCACTTGCAAAGCATATATGTCAACATTTCAGCATACTAGCCGTGCAGTATTATCTCAGCTGACTCATTCCTTAGTCATTCGCGCTTGCTTTATTTATCAAAGAAGTAAGGAAGACATCACCCATGCCATATAACTTTTAAGTATTCACAATAAATGATCTTTGTTGTCAGCAAAGACAATATCTTACTAATGATCGGCACTGCGTTTTGCTACACCAGCACCGGAAGTCATTATTGAGTCGTGATGATGTTTGGCACTAATCCTACCAAGGTTTTATGGTATGTGCTATGTGTTATTCTCAACTGGCTATCCTTCCTTCTCTTCTCTATATACACTGCTATAGAAATCTTTGTTTCCGTCAAAAGGATGATGACAATGACGTAGAGGAGAAGGATGACAGCCAACCACCACCTGTAATTCTTCCTTTGGTTGATATCGACCACAACCATGAAGATGTCAAACCAAATGGCATCCACATATCACAGATACATATCAAAAATTACATGCTGTATGTGGCTATCAACAACACCGACTCCTTCGCATATGCCTTCACATACATAATGTATCCAAAGGAAATGCTTGGTCATAAGGAGGACAGCTTTGGTCTGGATGTAGATGTATAACGTTCCAATAGTAAGCGTCAAGTAAAAGAAAACTATGTAGATAAATTATGGATGGTTGGGGGCAGCATTATCATTGTCCTCGTTTGCAGTGAAATGGCAACCATGATTCTCAGTGGTTGGTTTAAGCATCGACTTTAGTGGATGGACGGTCTGATTATGGGTGTACGCAAACGTTAGTGCAAAAGGTTTTTTTATTCTATCCAAACATGAAATGGAGAAGGGAATAACGAAAGCGGGGATATCGAATATGCTCGTAATAAGCAGCTGTAAGTGATCCCCATCTCCCCATGATATCTGAATAGAAAACTCTTTCAGAGATCAAGGATCCCATCTGCCAACTTTTTGAAACCATTGTATGCAATACATCTCGCTTGCCATTACAAGTTCAATCCATACATTGTAATAACACGTAATCATCCTTGCTTTATAACAGGTGTATAAAAGTTGGATTGCTGATGCAATAGAGGTGATACTAATAGGCTGTCATTCTACTATTACATGCCGCCAGCACCACGTAAGCTCTCCAAACGCTTGACAATAAACATGCTAGTATCGAGGAAACGCTCCACACAGTTGGCCAAGCAAGCTTCTTCGCTACGATCGAGCTTGTTGTTGACCTTGCTGATGCACTTGTCCTATGTCACATGGTATCAACATGTTAGCATATTCATCTTCCCAGTCGTCGTATATATGTGTATATTATATCCTACCCAGCATCCATCGGTCAAGGTGTGCACAGTTTGTTGAACGCGAGCTTTGGCGTTTTCACCTTCGAGAAACTAAATGAAAAAAAGAGGAATCAGCCCATCACGGTTCAAAGCTACAGCACCAAGAATACTGTTGTTGAATATACCTGAGCCAATTCACGCTGGTCTTGTTCATTAAAGTTGCCCAATCCTTCAGACATGATGTGTGTGGAGAAAAAGAAACAATGGTAAGCCACGACAGCTTACAGCAGCCGGGGACTTTGATCATGCCACGATCGGACTTAGCTTTCTCAACAAGCAATGTCGCCTCTAGTCACTGTCTCACTGACGACCATCCAACTAGGAAGCTCTCATTATACACACCAACAAGAATACATTCTAAAAGATAGCAACATATACACAAGACGCCACATATACTTCCTGTAAATGCTTTTAACTACCATGCTCCCGATAATGAAAACACGTTTCCTTTCATTCTTTGCATTATACAGGATTTCCGAGATGAAAGTCCCCCTAATGATAAAAAGTTAAAGGTCCATGATTTATTGTTCACGGTTAAGGATTCTTTTTTCATGCTCAAGCATTGTTTGTTCGAGTGGG